>JAOWBC010000710.1:26437738-26469427 GCA_028566105.1 Hypoplectrus providencianus
CTTATATATATATGACCATGAAAAGAATACATTTTTTATTATAATTTATTACTAGACAAATACAAATAGAATAAGCAGCTAAAAAGCAAAACAATACAATTCACTATTGAATTAAAGTAATTTCTATTTCTATTGGTTTCTGTAGGTGTCTGCTGCTGTGGCCCAGCCCCAGTCAAAGCCATCAAAGAAGGAGAGTTAACCTTCAAATATGACATCCCATTTATCTTTGCTGAGGTCAACGCCGACTGCATTGAATGGCGGGTCAGTGAGTCTCATCAGTGTCACTAGTGTCATTTTAAAAAGCTTTATATAAGCTTCAACTTTCAAAAAGCTCTTCTTTATATGTGTGTGTCATGAGTCGTTTCATTTTGTTATTCCTGCTGTCTTGCGTCCCCTTCAGGTCAAAAAAGATGGCACAAAAGTTCAAATCTATTCTGATACCGCGGGAGTTGGTCATTATATCTCCACCAAGGCTGTCAACTCAGACGACAGGTTGGACGTCACCGACAAGTATAAATACCCAGAAGGTGGGTTCACCTGGCCAACAGGTCAAACACAAACAAGCAGCTGTAAGCTCTACACGACAGGAGCTCTGAAAATGTTCCTAATCACCATTAATGCATTTGCAGGATCAGAAAAGGAGAAGGAGATCCGTGCCAAGGCCAAGGCCAAAGACTACCCCATTGGTGTTTATGATATGGAAGTCGAGGAGCCAGAGGAGGAAGACGAGGAAATGGAAGAAGAGGAGGATACGGAGGAAGCTGAGGATACGGAGGGAAACGAGGAAGAGGAGCGAGATGCAGAGGAGGCGAATGAAAACACTGAGAATACTGTTGACGTTGAAGAAACAGAGGGACCGGACGGTGATCTGACGGAAGAGGAGGACGATGAGATGGATGAGGAAGAGGAGAGTGGAGGGACAGCAGGAGCAGGAGGGACGGAGGAAGCTGAAGAAAGTGTCCTCCCAGTGGTCATGAAATTTAAAGAGGTGTGTGAGAAGCTCTCCTTTCACAGTCTAGCTCATGAGCTGGTTGTTTTCTATGATTTGTTTTTGTGGTGTTTATGAATGTTTTTTTTATTTTTTTTTTAACAAAACCTATTGAACACGCATCACAATGCCCTCACCGATCTCTCTTTTCTCAGGTGTGTGCGTATCTTCGTTTTATTTTCTGATGCAGCCAGAAACTCCAAAAATAACTGCACCTTTGAATCATCATCTTTTATTTTTTAAATATTTATGGGGTTTTTTTGTGAATATGCTGCTAAAAGTTGGATAGAGCGCAAAGAGGTTAATCATCGTATCAATTTTATTCTGATTAAAGCATTCCTCAGATGATGCATTTGAAATGGCATACTAAAAACTGCTCATTATCCTGACTGTATTTTATTCAGAAATTCACAGCAGTAATCAAAAAGTCTGGTAACACAAATTAAATATTTGCCTCTGTGGGCTTTCACTACCCTCATAGATGGAGAACAAACATATATTTGGATTTTTTTTAAACCTGTAGTTATTGGTTACTTATATGGGCAAAAAAATTAATTTAGAAATAGAGAGTTTATCATCAATCGGTGAAAACACATCCACTTGAGTAAATAATTGTAGCGAGAAAAGAAGAGAAAAGCTTGATGGAAACATCAAAACTCAAAGAAAAAAAACCTTCAGAACTGTGCATAAAAATTTTCACGCAAATGAATGAAATTAATTTATTTTTCCAAATGGTAGTTAACGAATTAAACAAAAGATGGAAACCATTTTTCAGAATAATGCAGAGAACTTTTAACTCACTGACCTGCTTCAGATATTGCCTTTAATGGAAACACGGCTGCTGCTGTGTGTGTGTTTCTGCAGGTGAGCCGTCCAACAAACGGTAAGAACGTGAGATTGAAGTTGCTGCTGGAGAGTAAAAGCAGCGTATCCAGGCAGCTGTCCATCAACATCAGCGTCCAGGCCATAAACTACGACGGCCATGGAAGCAAGAACATCCAGTCTGAGAAGAAGGAGAAGACGCTGCAGCCTTGGAAAGGTGAATCTTATGATACAGATGCTGTTCTGGCGAGCAGATATCTCAAATTGTGAATAAACAACTGGGTATGTTTTCATGGGATACGTTGTGAATCTCTCTCTGTCTCTCTTTCTGTCTCGGAGTTCTGACCATCCCGATCCAGGTCCTGTTCTCGAAGTACCATATGCACATGGTGGATGCAGACATCATGAAGATTTCAGTGATGGTTGAGGACAAGGACTATACTGATTTAACATACCTGGCTGTGGACGACGTCGTGCTGGAGGACCCTCCCATCACCGTCACAGTCAGTGAAAAAAAACAACTAAACCATTTCTTCTGCATGCTATTATTCTTTACTATAGCTTTTTTTCTCCTTGGATGAATAATCTGTTGAATGTGTGTGTTCCAGGTCCAAGAAAACGTCAGACTGTACCGCATCGCACAAGGGGAGGTGATTTTTGCGAACCCGGTTGAAGAGACGCTGACTAATTGCCATCTGACTCTCTCTGGAAGTGGCGTGTGGAAGGACGAGATTGAAATTAAGTGAGTGTGTGATTGTGGCCTTTCTCATACTGTAAGTGCTGCTGAAGTGGCGTATTAGGAAACGGTTGTATTGTTTCCTAATATTTGGTGCATAAGAGCAGAAGGAACAGGCCCAAATCACAAAGGCTGCTAAGTGGACTGTGTGAGCACAGCTTCCCAGCTCTGTCTGTGATATTCCGCTAAAAAAATGCCAGGCGTCTTATCAGAGACCCCACACATCTAGGAGACGGACAATCTGTCCCCCGTCCACCAGGGAAAAGATTCAGGACTATAAAACCGGCAGCAGCAGACTCCAGAATAGCTTCTTCCCCAGAGCTGTTGCCTTTATTTTGTATTTTGTAAACTGATCAGTCTGTGTTGTTACTCTAGTTATATTTTAGGATCATTTTTGTCCTCACAGTATTTTTAAAACAACAAATATATATTTTTATTTTCACCCAGAGAGAAAAACCTACTGTGTGCTACCTTCTGGTGGGCACAGTTGGTTGTTATCAGTCCAGTGGCCTCTTGCCATGTCATTGCATTTCTCTTTCAGTTTGGTTATGGTGTAGGCACAGAAACAGGCTGTAGCTTTGTTCAGTTTGGGCTACAAAACTTCGACTCTGAGGCTGGGGCTTAAAAGTTCTCAGTTAGGTATTTAAATTAAATATATATTCACAACAATTATAATAACATTTATAATCACAAGTCTCGGCTATGCTTTCCACATATCTAGATAACAGCAGCTAATGTGGATGTAGAGGTTTTCTGTCTTATTTATGCTTTTTGTGTTGCTTACAGGGTTCCAGATTTGAAGAAGAACAATCGAATGCGTTCAAAGTTCTACTTTACTCCCACCAAGGCCGGGGAGACGAGGATCTTGGTGGACTTTGACTGCGCCACCTTCAGAGACATCCAGGGCATGTGCAAGTTCATCGTCAACTAAATGTTTGGTAGCACTCAGGAAAAGTTACATTAAGGTACAACATGCCACATGTTTTTACTTTCTTCCAGGGAACTGATATGTTTGTCATACTTGCTGCTTTTGCATCAGTGTGTTTGCCGGTACTTATACTACTGTTTGTGTTGTGTTTAATATTTGGGATGAATAATAAATGGGAGCTGTTAAAGAAAGTTTTTTTTTCTTTTTAACACCAGATGGTGCTATGGCATGTTAAGCAGACAAAGGAGATTCATGTCATGCCACAATTACTGATTAACCAATGGGATGCCTTCTCAAGAAAATGCATAACTTTTTTTGAATTAAAACCTTGATGAAATGCTGGGTTTTTCTGTTCGGCAACATACTGTTGAAATACTAATGAAAAATAAACAGTTGAAACCAACAGGCCTGTGTGATGTCCTCTTTCGCTGAGCTGCCACACATATAAAGTCCCTCATGAACAACAATAACAAAAAAACATCCTTTACATTCATGTTGGAGATACAATGTTTTGGATTTCTTGAAATCATGAAGGTAGTTCTTATGTTAAGCAAGATGACTAACATATATACACAATAACACTGAATTAAAGCAGAAAAAGTATAAAATTAGTAAATAGAAAATGCTGTTTTCGTGCTGTCCAAAGTTTCAGCGTGTTTTTTTGCTTTTTACGTTTTCAAATGAACTCAAATGTCACAGATATTGGTGCATAAATCCAAATCCACATGTTATAAATACTGAACAATTTTCTTTTGTGCAACCTCTACCGTCCTCTCTTCTCTGCTCTGTGTAAAAAGCCTGGGGTTCTGTCTGATTTTCAGTGAATATTTTTCATGTGCAACTGCAGTGACTCAGCTGAATTCCTCATGGTTTCACAGAGTTGCTGAATTTAATGTTTTTGACAGAATGTAGTTATTCCAGGAACTACTTAAGCTACACCTCTACCCCCACCCATCCCTTCCTCCAAAATAGAAACCAAACAACTGCTGCTGTCTGTCTAATGATGCGTTCACTGCTTTGGGAAAGTCACAGTACAAACAACCTTTAACATCGAGAATTAAACATGCCAGATTTAATAAAACAAACGTCCTCATTAAAGCTTCTTTCTGAGCCTGATATTGTTCACATTAATGCTCCCAGTCAGAAATTAGCTTTATTTGACTGTGTTTTTGTAGCTTTGAATGTTTATTTGGGAAAACATTGCATTTTTATATACAGTAAGATGAAAAAGACATGGTTTTCATAAAACGAAAAAAGAACAATAAAACTGACCAAAAATAGGAAAAATGCATATTGGGTGAATAGGTCCTTTCTAGTTAAATTCCCAAACAAGACTGATTTAAGCTTCATCTTCTTCTGAAGCTTCACTTTTAAGTTTATTTTTACTTATTTTTCGGACTCCTGCTCCTCCTATAATGTTTCTTGATTGTATGCATTTATTTATTCTTATTCCTTTTGTTTGCCATTATATAAATTCCTTTTTCTTATCTTATCTGTTGTTGCTCATGTGTATCATTGTACGGAAAATGATCAAAAACAAAAATATCTATACAGACTAGCTTATCAAGATTTATTTTTAGATTGTTTTATTATTATTATTATTATTATTATTATTATTATTATTATTATTATTATTATTATTATTATTATTATTATTATTACTACTACTACTAGAGGCAGTTGTAGTACTGTTGAATTGATATTACTTTCAGTACTTCAACAATCCCTTGCTATTGACTCTCTAAGCAGATGCTTCATCTAATTTCGCCACCAGATGGCGCACTAGGTACTAAAAAGTCCCACAACTTCCCAAGGACTTGAACGCAGCGTGACAAAGGAAGCGAAACCGATACAGTTCTCTTCGCCCCATGTGTCGCCCCCACAGGCGAACATAGAAGTTTCTACAGCTAACCGGCAAGTTCCCCGCCGTTACCCCACCGCTCATAACGCCCCGCACGCGCAGAGGAAAGCCGCAGCGTGGGTCTGAACCACCGGGAGAAAAAGTACAGAGTAATGTTAGTTTTTACAATCGGCAAAATCGTTGCAGATAAATTCAGGTGCCCTTAACGTTAACTAGTCAGTCGCCCGAGTGTTTTGTGTCCCGAGAAGGAGGACCTTTCAGCGGTGCCGCTTTCTTTTAAAACCGGCAGCCGGTAAGGAGTGTGAGAGCTTTTCAACCGATCCTCATAGACCTTAAATACAGCCTTAATATTAGCACTAGCATAGCTAGCGGTGGTTAGCTTGCTTTGCTGTTGTCTTAGGGAACTTAAAACGCCACTTGAATTAGCTTGACTTAGCTAGCAAGCTAACTTAGCTTAGTTACGGTACAAAAAGAGTGGAAATGGCTATATATTTCTTAAAACTATCTCCGGTTTGAAAAAGGAAACGCAGAAATAAAACGTTAAGGTGGAACCTCTATTTAGAGTAAACTTTTAGTGTAGTTTTCACACACTGTCATTCTGCTTGAGCAGGTATTAGCAGACAAGCTACATCACTACTAACGTTAATGTCAGTTAAGCTAACATTTTGTTCGCTGGCATTTACAGTGAGATAAACCGGGTTAAATTGAATAAAAGCAAAGGCTTTTGTATTGGGCGATAAATATTAAATATTAAGTCGTTATTTTTTGATTAGCAGTTGTTTGACCCACTTAGTGAAAACGAATGTATTTTAACTTAATGGTTATACAGGAAGTTAAATACATAATAAAAACAATAAACCTTAAATATGTTTTTGTTGTTGAAATTGCTAGCACTATTACCAAATTACCCGAAGCATTGTTTTCTGCATGATATTTTGTGTAATAAAGGTTTGTATATTGGTGCAAAATAGACAACATTAAAGCCGACACTCATAAATATTGACGTGCCCTGGAAGGCTAATATTGGCTGACGATGATAGTAAAATTATAGTTAGTTAGTTTTGCTGTCACGTCAAGTGTGTAGTTAGGAGGAAGTGTATGACTTTACATATATAAATTAGCTTAATACTGTGATCATGTAATAAATGTTAATTCCATGCACGGATGCTAACGAATGTTTAATATTTTCAGGTAACACATAAGAAGAAGAAATGCCTCAGAAACATAAGTCCAAATCCTGGACGGATTTGAAACAAAGTGGAAATGAAAGTTTCAAGGCGGGCCAGTACGGAGAAGCCACCAATTTTTACAGCCAAGCAATCAAAGAGCTGGAAAAGTCCAGTAAGTGTTGCCAAAACATTACCTGTGGAGACAATGGTATTAGTATAATAAGTGTAAGGTTATCGAACAGTGGCATGAATGAAAAGGTTACATTTGCCTTTTTTTAATCCCACTCTAAAGTTTGGCAGGTTAAACGGTTACTACACCAATTTATATACTGATATATTTTGGTTGATACTCAACCAAGCAGATAGTATCACAAGTTAAATACAATGGAAAATCATTCTGTTCTAGATGAAAATATGATTTGTGTTTCTGTGTCATCTATAAGAACTTATTTTTTTCTCTTTTCTTTTTCTCTTCAGATAAAAAGAACCCAGAGGATTTGGGCATTTTGTACTCAAACCGTGCAGCCAGCTACCTGAAAGATGGCAACTGCGCAGAATGTATCAAAGACTGCAATATGTAAGTGTTTTTATTTGTAGTTTATAACCTTTTATTATTATTTTTTAAAACATTTATCTTCAAGCAAAAAAAAGACAAGCACATTAAAACATGGATATCAATTAATGTCAGTTTTTATCAAGTAATTATAGCCTATTTTGCCTTATGTTACATATTATCTTGGTGCATTTGTCCTCAACATTTTGTATATGATGTCTATGATTTCGAAACTAGCTACACACAGGAAAAGAGCCCCAGATTGACATACATAATCACACATTTGAACTCTATTACAGTTCATTAAGTGATAGTCATCATAAACATGTTTACCGGGCCAGGCATGCGTCCTTGTTTTGTACTAAGGATGTTTTTTTAGCTGGTGATTGTCTTTTAAAGCCTTTAAAGTCTTTACCTTGTTACAGCTGGAGATTTAATCTGTTCAGCTGTCACTGTTCATTAAAAGTCACCTGAATTAAAACTCAAATATTTCCTTTTTTCCCTCCCAGGTCTCTGGAGTTGTCTCTGTTCAATGTGAAGTCCCTGCTCCGTCGTGCTGCTGCCTACGAAGCTATGGAGCGTTACAGGCTGGCTTACGTAGACTACAAGACTGCCCTGCAGATAGACTGCAACATAGCAGCTGCTCACGACGGCACCAACAGGTACAGGCTGAGCTGCACAAGCTTATTCACTAGTGAAATGGCCTTCAGTAGCATCTACCTTTGCCAACTTGAGAAATTATGCAGTAATGGACAACATGAATTGATCTTCAAATTTTGTGTTTGTTTCTTAGGATGACGAAGGCGCTCACAGAGGCAGATGGTCCCTCATGGAGAGAAAAGCTTCCTCCCATCCCCACCGTCCCTATGTCTGTCAAAGAGAAGCTCGCCCAGAAAGCTACAGCCAACGCTGCCCCAACAAACCCAGCACCCAAACAGAACGGCACCAGCCAGACAAACAAACCCAGTGAGAAAACTTACTGTTGTCTGTGGTGTTAATGCGCGTTATTATGTCACAAATGTTTTTACTTTTATTCTGCTTAAAAGACAAATTTTATGTCAGCTAATGTATACATAGAAACCAATTAAAAGTGACCTTATTATTTAATTAAGTTACATCTCTTTTGCCCATTTGGAAAGAATTTTTTTTCATATGTATTCAGCTTGGAGATGTAAGTTATGTTTACTGACACGTTCTCAGATTTCTACCAGTCACATTTTTCTGTGTATGAAGCGCTAGACAGTAGGCTGATTCAGGTATTAATCCATCTTTTCAGCTTCTTGTAAACTCTTTTTTTGTCCTCATCACATCCTTTTCCTCTTATCAGCTCCCAGTGATAAAGACATAAAGAAAGGACAAACTCTGAAAGAAGAAGGTAACGCACTGGTGAAGAAAGGAGAGCACAAGAAGGCCATAGAGAAATACAGCCAGAGCCTCAAACACAACCCCACTGAGATCACGACTTACACCAACAGGTGGGTCGCATCTTTCTTCATTCTGTCATGTTTTTAATCTGTTTAAGAGCTGATAAAATGGTGGTTTGTGACAGGAACTCTCTTTGAGGGAGGGGTGTAAGTCACACGTTTCATTATAATACTATTTTAGATTTAGATTTATTAAACAGTGGTACAGTATTTGCTAATTTCCAAAATCTGCTGCAGCACAGTTTCAAATCAGATTGATTCAGGAGCCAGCAAATGATTTAAAACACATTTAATACAGCCTGTTACATTTATATCAGCGCACAAAAAACTACTTATATATGATTTTACTATTTTGTTCCTGAGCTCTTCCAGATATTTGAATGAAAGACAATCCAGTCTTTTTTTAAGTTATGAATATAAAGAGACATTCTGCTTACTATCAAGTGCAGATGTGTTTTTGTGGGTTATTGTAAGTCTGTGAGGTCATTACAAAACTTAGGGTTTAATCATAGACTGTAAAAATAATCTTTTTGTTTAATCTGCCAGTTATTTTGCATAATAGTGAAGTCACGATTTGTTTTGCTTTAGGACAGGGGTGTCCAAACTTTTTGTCCTAAAAGAAATCAGTTAGTCATCTAATTGCTGCAGATGTAATTTACAGTTTGAACAGCTTTCAGGTGCTGCTCACCAAACACACTTTACCGTATAAACAAGTAAAAAGCACCATCTTGTGGCACGACAGTAAACCACAGCAAATATATTCAACAGTTGCACCAAATGTCTCTCCTATTTATAGGTTAATATTATAATTTATAATCAGTTAATTTATCGACTGTGATGTACTAATACTAACTAAAATTCTACTGATATACCTAGCTGTAATCACAATCATGTAGTGTATCGGTTTGTTTTTAATGGTCTAAATATGCAGAGATAGTTCTCTGCACTTTTACATTTCATTTGACTTGATGTTATGTGTGTTTTTGATCAGGGCGCTGTGTTACCTGTCAGTGAAGCAGTACAGAGACGCTGTCAGGGACTGTGACGACGCTCTCATGATTGACAGCAGCAACATCAAGGCTCTCTACAGGAGGGCTCAGGCTCACAAGGAGCTCAAGGTGAGAGCGCCACTCTGCGCCGCTGCACTTCACTTCCTCATTTCCACACAAGAGTAATGAGACCATCGTTTGAGAAAGTGTCTGTCTGGAGGATTTCAGGGCGGCTTACAAAATAAAAAAGCTTTGCCTGCGTGATAATTGCTGATGTTTCCCCTGGCAGCTTCTCCTCATCAGTATTCAGCACACACACTGAGGACACGGTTAGCTCAGCACCTGCAGCTCCGTACAGGAGCAGCTGTCGACTTTTTGAGGTTTGGATTTTGGGAATAAATGGCCAGAAAAGAGTCACGACTACCTGAATAAACAGACACCACCAAAAAGATACCAAAGTACAATGGATGATACATCTTGCTATGTTTTCAGCCAATTTCCAACTAGTTTTTCATCTCAGGTGCATTATTCATCCTGTCTTGGTGATTCTGATCTCCAGCAATTTATATGAGCTGTGGTTTGTGTTGCTTTTGAAATTGTATCATGTTTGCATGTTTCATTAACTCGATGAAGTTGAAGCCTTCCAGCAAGATCATTTTCCCTTAACCTGGGACAAACCATGTTTTTTGTCATGTCTGCTTACCATATTTGCATAGCGAGATTTGATAGCAATGCGGTTGAGCCTTGTGTTCATGTAAATATGTAAATATTTGGATGTCCTGATCTAGATAACATATCAAGTCGTAGATTACACGTTATTACCTGGTGGCAATGGGAATTATATTTTACGGAGTGTTTGCTTCAATGTGTTTTTTCCTGTTCGAATATCTGTGTCTGGGATGAAAACCTGCAGATGAAGGTGGGATGTGGAACAGCCTCTGCATTTCCAAACCACAGGAGCGCTTCTTTTTTTTTTTTTCTTTAATCATTACAATTAAATCTGTATTTCTTTTCATCCGGAACATTCGCTCCAGAAACAAAATGTTGCAGCACTAAACCCAGTGCACCAAAATGTAGAACTTTCTTGGGCAGCAATATGCAAACATGTTCCTATGGGAAAGGTGGGAGACAGGGCACCGCGCATCTTCACTTACTGCCCTTCTGCAGACAGCCAGTTCAAAATCTTACATTTTCCTTTTGTCTGCATCAGAGATGTAAAAGCTGTTCACTTAATATGTAAAGGCCCTGCACTTAAAACCATGCTCTTAATACAGGGTTTTGCTAATTACCTTTTTTTTTTTTTTGCGTCACTGCACTCTGCACCATCATTCAGTTCTCAATTTTTTCATTGCTGCAGGAAATCAAAGCGTGTGAGGACGACCTGAACAGCCTGCTCAAAGTGGAACCAAAAAACACGGCTGCGCTGAAGCTGCTGCAGGAGGTGCAGAAGAAGAAGTGAGGACACATCAGGGACTCAGGAGACGGCGGTAAGGATCTGTCACTGCACTGCGTACAGAAGGGAGGGGAAGACTAATCACTGATGTTTTGATGACGAGTCAGGTGACAGATAAACAACAGCCGAGCAGTGACACGATTCAGCCGCTTAAAGTCAAAGACTTGACCTGCGTTTCCCAAAAGCTTCACGCCAAACATGCGTTTGATCGGTCTACTTCCACTGGATCAAACATGAGATTGGTCTCGAGATGTTTCTGGGAAAGCGCAGCTTTGGTTAATGAGAAGTGGGGGTGTATCAGGAAGACGCCTTTGCCATGTTTGTATTCACCAGTTTTAATGTCACTGAGTATTTATGGTTATTTATAAGAGCTGATATTATTGATACACATCATAGTTCTTACTGGGAATAAGCCTTTACTATCACTTGTGACAGCAAAGTTAAGCAGGTCATTGGCCTCATGTGGAGCTCCAAAAAACTTAAATGTAACAGTCAATTTAGTGTTTCAAAAAAAGTCTTGAAAGTTGGGTAAATGCTTAACTTTTGTCCTTTTGATATTCATAATACACTGAAATGTGGGATGTTGTTTGCAAATCTAAGTAGCATTAAATAATCTTAAAATGACAATAACATAATAATTACAATAATAGCTTCTTTTTCTGGAACAATATGTCGTCCCGACAAAAGTTATTACTGCGACAGGCTCAGCCTTCCGGGTTTCACGTGACCATCATGCATGGAAAGAAGGAGTGAGAAGGGGGGTTTTGGTGCAGGCTGCATCCTCCCTGCTAGGCGCCACTAACTCCACCGTGTCAACAATAAACTGCAACTATGTGACAATCAAGTAATTGTGCAGCTCCACTGCTACATTAAAGAAACCATCAAAATCAGACCATCCTTCCTGTTTAAACATTGACGGCTGTAAAGGTTTATTCTGCGTTTTAGTTTAAAGTAAACAACCATTTTCCATGTAACGTTCGACACTCAGGTAGTTTACTTATTTATCTTATATTCTGTTTTTTGAGGCTTTTCAGTATGTGAGTGTTGGTCTTTCTCAGTGGATTGATATTTCCTCTCCTTTTCATGTATTTGATACTCTGATTGTCGTGAACTCTTACACAACAGGTCCAATATGACATGAAGGTAGCATTACTTAATTTCTACATCAGTTTGAATCTACAACCTCTCAACATCTGAGGTAATAATTCAACCCAGACTGGACAGTTTTAATGTGTCATTTCAGATTCTGAGTTATATTCATGTTTGCTTTAGAACTTTTAGGATCAGAGCATTGTATGAACCACCTAACTATCCTCAAACGGGTCATCGTTCACAAAGTACTGTCTCATTTTATTATATTTTTTTCATTGTGAAACAAGTAAAAATTGCTCATCGGTGTTCCTCCTGAGCTTGGCAATCTCCATCTTGCCTCAAGTGCCTGTCTTCTTCCTCCGTCTGCTGCTCTGTATTAGTTCTCCGCTAAAAAAAGGTTTTCTGGTTTAAAGAAAAAAAAAAAAATTCACCCCAAGTTGCGAGTATCATACAAGTTTGCAAAACACACGCGTCCACAGCCTGACCTCTGTAAAAACAGAGCTCCTTTGTTTTTATCTCACCTTCATCACATTTCTGCTGTTTTTGTAATAAGCCTTCTGCTTCTGTTTTAACTGCTAATAAACTTAAAACACGAACTGAACAAGAATTACCATGTCTTTTATGATATTTACTCAACTGTTCGACATTTGTGGATTTGGTTATTTGCTTTTGGCAACATGATGAAGCATTTTTGGACCAAACCTTTTGAGACTCTTGGAGAGAAACGGCCTACTGGGGAGCTCCTTGGAGAACGCACAACTTTTTCTTTTTTCTTTCTTGGCGACCCAACTCCAATAAGACACTGAAGTGATGTAAGTTAGAGGGCGGTTAACAAGTCAATATCCTTTTTGTTTTTCCCCCAGCCAACATAAGGTAAGACTGGACTGCTGCTTAGTTTGACCTTCTTTACGTTATTGGAAGTTATTGGAATACATTATTCAGGAAGCCTTGAAGGAGCTGATGGAAGGATTTTTGGTACATTTCGACAGTCATGCGAGCTGTTGCCAGTATATTCAGTTATCATATAGACATAGAGCAGTGTCTACAGGAGAAAACTAGTAAAATGTTGCATTTTGAAGCAGAAAAATCTGGTTAGGATAGTCAGGCAGAGGATACGAGACCACCAATGTAATTTCTTTTTTGTTGTGGTCATTCAGTTCAGCCATTTATACTCACAGTTATCCTACTAATGGATAATCAGCAGAATCAATGTTTTAAATATATATATATAAATTGGGAATCCCCAGCTTGCAGCTGAACATCACACTGGAAAAAACATTGTTGTCATGTTTGAGCGTCTTTCTCCTCAGCTGCACACGCAGACAATCTCAAAACGAAAGTGCAACTACACATTAAGATAAGAGATGTTTGTGCTGGCAGTGAACCCAGACATGACTCTCTGCACGGATCCGGCCCAATTCCAGCCGAGGGGAAAACCAAATGACTTCTTTATAAGGAAAGGACGCTTGCAGAGAAAACAGAGCACAAATTGTTTGTCTGAAGACTTTAGTTGGGAATTGCAGTTAAAGTTTGTTTTAAAAATCACATTAAATTTGATTTTATTCTGTGTAGAAGTTAATTTTCCAGCTTCATTAATCCTTGTGCATTACCTGGGACATAAAAAAACCCGACAGTTATTTGCACCTTTTGTTTAAAAGACTACTCAAAGTGGGTAATAATATGCTAAATATTCATCTTTGGGACATCTGAGAAACTAAGATGCACAGGGGTTAAAAATCTCTCAACGTTTTAGTTGAAGCATACTGAAATACATTTTTTTTTTTTTAAAGATTCTCCTTTCCGCTCTCTCATGGTGCTTTCTCCTCTGAGCTGGTTAAATGACATAAAAGCGTCAGTTTTTATTTCCATGACTGAAGAAAAACGTTAACCCAAGCCAGGCAGCATTCGACCTACGCCTAATACTGCTCACCAAGGAGGCTGGTTTATGTGAATTTACACTTTTCAATATGCTTTAATGTGTGAAAATGAAGTAAAAATAAAATTATTCAAATAGAGCAAGATGCTATAAAAGTTTAAAACCCCGACATTGTCCATGTGAACACAGCAACTTTCTGTATTTCTGTGTGAGAAACCCAAACCCCTTTAAAAGCTCAACACATGTTGCAGGATTTAGTTTTGTGCTATTTCAGTGCTTTAAAATGCCATGCATTGTTTTCCAATCTTTCCAAACAAATTAGACGCTGTGCATGCTGTGCGTCAATGAGAAAGTGAAAAAAACATGCGGCATTAACAGGCTAGTGGTGGTAATAAACAGAACAGGGTTGATTCGGAACTGATAAAACCTTTATTTCACTTTAAATTGTCTTTTACATTTTGTCCTGTTTATAACATGTAAGGTGAAACTAGAGTTGGATTTTTTTTAAAAGACATACACAAATCTAGTATTACTTCAATAACCAGGGTGGGGGGAAGGTGTTGAGGGTTTTTTTTGTGTAGTTTTCTCATTTTTATTGTTGTCCTTAAGCTAAGTCTAAATTTTCACAACCACGTGCGCGCTAAGCAATAAAACCGTCACAGAAGCAAACTTTTTTTTGTCGTTTTTTTAGGATTTTTTTTTTCCATTTTTATTTTAAGCATAATACTGGTCAGTAAAAACAAAATGATTTGAGATACCAGATATACAGACAGGCTCGGTGCCACATTCACTACTGCATGGGATAATTTTTTACCTTATAAAGCGTAGAATAACTGCCTTTTTGTTCAGCTAACGAGAAAAAGAGCGGCAGGGAGGAATTATTTTTTTTTTTTACCTTTTAAACTTCAGTGCATGAAAACATTTGTCCCCAGCAAAAGAAAAAAACATTGAGACACATGACTTTTCTACACCTAAAGAGTGGAATGTCGAGATGGTTAGTGACAAGGTTATTGTGACACTGAGTGGATAAGGAATATAAAATCTACTTCTGGAGAGCCAGGGGCTTTCAATAGACTGACATTTGTTGAGATAATTCTTAAAAGTGTGTGAATTTGATGTTAAAAACAGTATCCCTCTATAGGCAGGGGCTCTGTGATCCAAGAGACCACTATTATTGATTTTCACCAGTTCAAATATATATATATATTGTAAAAGATGGGATCCGAAAATGAGCCAGAAAAATGTACCGTCAACTGCTGATCGAGTGTTTTTTATCGTTTTTCTAGATGGATCCAACACATGCATGTTTATGAACTCTACCCTAAATTAAATGTGATCCAAACTACAGGTTCTCACTTCCACAAACAGATGAGATTTACCTCCTTTAACACATTGACCTGTTGTGGTTTAGGTGGGCACTTAAAACAACTGCTTCCTGATTTTAAATGTAAACCAGATTAACAAATCAGCTGGGTTTAACCTGAAAAATGACTAATTATTGGATTTGATTACACCTCTGTTGTAGAATTTACTGAAAGATGTAACTTCTTGACCAAGCTCAAGTTAACCTTGAGGGTAACATGTTTATCCAGTTTTTAAGGTCAAAACCAGGTGAGCAATGCAGGCAGTAGACACAAATTTAAGTGATCTGAGATGGAACGATAACTGTCCTGACTGCTGCTCATAATTTGGAAATGAGGAAGCAAGAAGTTTAAGTGTCTTTCAAAGATTGTACAAGTTCCCACGCTGTGCTCGCAGTAGATTTAATCCTAATAATAAATGTCTCGTTTGCAGATCACACCTCCACTGCCTGATCTGTACTAGAAACCTGATTTGTTCTGCGGCATGTGCAAAGATTGTTGAGGCTGGACATGAGACTGATAACCTTTCTCTGACGTATCTTAGTCCTCTTTATTGCATTAGCAAGAATCCACCCTACCTGTACGAAATACAACCAATCAGAGGCGAGTGGCCTCAGACACAGCTGTCAGATTCTCTGATTGCCTGTGAACTGTGACCAAATAGGATTCAAGATTCTGTTTGTGTTGCTTTTTTCACACCTCATGTTTCCAGAAACCTATTTTAGCGACTTTTTAGCTGTAGAATTACAGTTTGTGAGCTGTTTTGATGAGCATCTCAGTGATCTTGACTTTTCCCGCATTAAAAAGAGAAATAAACTCTAGATTCTAACAGCGTGTAGACATCTGTGTCTGTGTCAGGACAGGACACTGATCAGAAGAGAGGACCTGAACAAATCGGGTTTCCAGTATAGATTTAGCAGTGACACACGATTCAGCAGTGTATGGGGAAAAAAAAAAGAGAAAAAAAAAGAGTTTTTAAAGACCTGTCAGTACAATCACTTTAAGGGGCTCATCAGGAGGGTGGGGAGAAAAAAAGTACCAAAAAAAAATGCCAAAGCATAAAACAGCAGCTGACTGTAACGGCTTCAAGGTTTTCATTGCAAGCAGGTGTTAACGAACAACATCGACAAAACCGTTTTTGTTTTTCAAAAGACAGATTTACAGTTAAGCTCTAAAAATGTTTTACAATTTTACAATTTTCAAAAACCGGAAGGAAAAGACTGATTTTTTTTTTTTTTGTTAAAGACACACACACAAAAAGAAAAGAGCAATCGCAAGGGGAAATGAGCATGTTACGGAATTAAGTTCGGGGACAGCAGTACTGATGTTCACAGCACCTTGGCTGGAGGTGGATCGAAGGGAGCAGGCAGGTCCCGATTCAGAAATCTTCTCAAACATTAAGATGGAATGTATGCTTTCTTTGTTTTTAGTAGGTTTTCAAATCAGTTTTAGCTCCGAAATGAAAGTATGCAGAATGGGTTTGAATAAAACTCTGGGTCTTGGTTAGAAAAAAACCCAAAAAAAAACGGTGAGTGTTTGATTACACAGCAGGTAAAACACTTTTGTTTTTAGACTTGTCAGTGTCACAATACAGCCTTGTAGGAGGACCCTTCTGTATAAACCTCAGCAGAATTGCACTGCTGCTCAAACAACCCCCTCCCAGCTGAATATTGTTTTTTTTTTGTGCCATCAAACGATGATCTGGTGGCAAGGTGGAGGAAAAACTAAACATCACAGTGTTTGTTGAAAATAAACGGACAGTTTAATAACCATTTCTTGTTTTGTTTAAATTGGAATAAAACCAGCCATTTGCCAGTACACTAAGAAAAGCCAAAAGAGAAGGGATGGACAACTATATGAGTGCATTAACTCACTAGAGCGAGGAGGGGAGGAGGAACGGGGTGGTGGACAACTATATATGTGCATTAACTTACTAGAGGGTGGGGAAGCGGGTGAGAGAACATACTGAGGTGTTAGGAAGGAGGGAAGAGGAGTGAGGGAAGAACGGAAGGAATGGAGGAAGAGGAGAGTAAAACTTGAGGAATGTGGGCTCTAAAAGATAATTTATTTTGTAGTCTGGGATAAAAACCCTCCCTGCGTGCTATAAGACTAGACTGACCAGTGGGTTTAGTCTGCTGGCCTGCCTTGGAGTGCCATGAACAAGAGGAGGGGAGGAGGAGGAATGGAGGGATCATGGGGTGATGGAGTAGTTTCTCTTTTCCCACCTCCTTTTTTTTTTCTTTTAAATATTATCTGTCTGTGAAGGTCAGGTACTATTCATGCTGTTGGTTATACAGAAGGGAAGTCAGGAGGCTGGGCTTGAAAAAGTGGGACGAGGGAATGAACGGGCTGTTTATGTGTACGAAGAGAGGAAGAAGAGAAGAAAGAGGAAGAGAGATAAGAGGAGGAAGAGAGTGGGGATGGGTTAACAGTGAAGTGCGCTCTAGTTCTCTCCCTCGCCGGGTTCGGCCTCGTCTCCCTGGTTCTCTGATGTCCACAGCTGCAGAGATAAAGAAGAGATGACTTTTAGTCATCCAGGGACTGTAAACATTATTTACTTCATTTAATAATCTGCAGAAAAATGCTGAACTGGACTGAACCATAATTTACTCAATAAACATTGTGCAGTATTAAAAAAACAACAACCTTTTTTTTGCAACCAAGAGTTGCATCCTCCTGGATAAACCCAGATCACAGTGTGTACTCACAGTGAGGTTGTCCCTTAGTAGCTGCATGATCAGCGTGCTGTCTTTGTACGAGTCCTCGTTCAAGGTGTCGAGCTCGGCGATCGCCTCGTCGAAGGCCTGCAGGGAGGAACACAGGGTGTTAACACTGCTACCTTTTTTGTCATGTAAAGTAATGTGTAGCAGCCTGTTGAGTCCTTTTTAAATGATCCATAGTTGAGTTGGATACTTTTTAGTGGTCTGAACTTGTAGAAGTTGAAGCCTTTCTCTGGTGGTTCTGTTAAGTAGTGCAAAAGTCGACTTGCTTGTTTAAGATTGCAGTCTCTTGAGTGCCAAGGTTTTAATTTAAATTTCTGACATGTCTTGTCCAGAAAATGGCTGTCAGATGCCTGAGGACTGCAGGTCTGCCAGGAGCAGGAGCTCAGCAGCTGGCAGGAAACTGTTCCAACTAGCTGACTGTCCTGTGGGGGAGGGGCCACCTGTCCCTAACCTGTATTACCATAAAATCTGACGTAAATAAGCAAATTATTATGCACCCACCTGCTTGGCCAGAGCGCAGGCCTGCTCAGGCGAGGTGAGGATTTCGTAGTAGAAGACGGAGAAGTTAAGGGCCAGGCCCAGCCGGATGGGGTGTGTTGGCTGCATGTCCTTCTTGCTAATGTCGAAGGCCTGCTGGTAGGCCTGCTGAGAGTTTTCAACCGTGTCTGTACAGCACAGATAAAACAGATCAAACAATAATTACACACCTTAACCATGGACAGTTTATCCCAATGACACATTAACAGCAGCATACAAACTATCAAGGAACCGGTTTACTGCAATGAATATTGAAAACAACACTAACAGTCTGCCCTACAGCTGCCTGCTAACATTAGCAGGCTAACATCCCCGTGTCTCACATATTCACCATCTTGGTGTGTTAGTGTGCCATTTGTTAATTAACACAAATTACAAAGTATATAAAGAGGCTGATGGGAATGTCATGAGGGCTACTTGATCATGGCGTAATATCATAATCAGTTATTTTGGTCAATGCTGGGATCAAGATTATTTAACACTATTACTCAATGACTCTGGAAACAAAGGCTCTCTTTCCGTCGTCTTGGCAGAGGTTGAAGTAAACATACTGTCGCCTGGCTGACAGTGACTTTGGGCTTGTGAAGAGGGGTTAAAGCGCACCAGGGAAGAGAAAAGGAGGTCGATGGATTCATGAAACAAAACAAGAGCATTATTGTGAAATATACATGGCTTGATAACTTTTTTCTCAAGTAAATTGCTTCCGTGACTGTTGGAAGTCAAAATTGTAAATGAAATTAAAATCTGACTAATGACCACGCTATAAATAACTTTTTTTTGCTTACAAGCAAAGCAAAAACTCTTCATCACTTGTGTGTGTAGCAGTGTGTATCTGCAGAGACCCTACTCTTTGCCTGGAAAACTGTTACTGTTGTGTTTACAAACTGCTACAGACAAATCCAACTCATTCTGCCTTTATGAATCAGAGTATTCAGTCTATTTAAATGATTCAGCAAGATGGAAAGTCAGGGGGTCACCAAAGATATTATAATTCATCCTGAGGGGAATACGAATATCTGCATAATTTGTGCAAATCTATTTAGTAAACACAGAAAAAAGATGGTGGTGATGGTGACGATGAATGTCTGTACAAAACATTGTGACATCCAGTTATATGTTGATGTATCAGTCTGAATAAAAGGGCAGGACCGACCACTGTTAAGTCACAAATGTGGCAGAAGATAAATACATTAAAAAACCTGTTAACTGTATGTGTCAGTATGAAAAATGTATTTTAGGATAATAATTGCACATGTCCACCTGCCACCCGTAACGCCAGTAGAGAGTAGTCCTTGCCACTCTCTAGTCTCAATGTCCTATACAATGGGTGCTTATTATTATGGGTTACCGTCTCTTGGCAACCGTCACAATGAGTCTCACCATTAAACAGAAGCTGGAACAGAAGGATATAGACGATAGAAGAATTGTTTGATGAAATGATTAGGGAGTTGGGAGATTCTGTAATATTCATCTGATTATTTGTTTGTGACCTTTTGAAGGCGTTACAAGTGACTAATATGAATAATGCAAACAAGTGACATCATGGCTTGATTTTTATGGTGTCTTCTGGAGACTGAAGGTGATCAAGTCTGATGAGGTTTGCTGTCGTAATACCAGTGGATCCCCAATCAGAAAGGAGCTACAATCGCTCAGCAATAAAATGGACTCTTTACTGCTAGCACTGGAAATGTTTAACAAGTTCTGTTTAATAAAAGGGATATTTGCTCAGGGAAACACAGCAAACAATAACTAAACTCTTGTTTGCACAATAAAGAAAGCACACTTGGTTGGTGTCTGATTAGCTCAGCGCCACCCTGAGAAGGGAAACCTCCCTTTAACTGGTTTTAGACTCCCTGAGTCAACAAACGCCACTTGGTAAATGTTCATTTATCAAGACACTAAACAAGACATAGCTCCAACCAGAAGCTGCCTAAATTAAATTATTGAATAAAAAATATATACATTTTCTTTCTACATTTCTTTATTATGTAAATGAGATCCTCATTATATCCTAAATGATGATGATACGTACTTTAACTATATTGACTTGCCTCTCCTTTACTGATGAAATGATCTTGTTCATTTCCCTGACAAAAGCATGCAATGATGAGAAAGTGTTGCTCCTTATGTCTAATTCACACACTCACCCTTCTTTGAGTCCCCAGAGGCCACCTCTGACAGGTATCTGTAGTAGTCTCCTTTCATTTTGAGGTAGAACACCTTGCTCTCCGACTGAGATGAATTGACAATGAGGAATTTGTCAAGCAGGCCCTGAAACAGACAAGAGGACCATAAAAGTTTAAATTACAATCATAAAGGGCAACGAGCAGATTATTCTATGTATTGTTAATACAACAGTTAGGATAACAAAAAAAAAACTGTGGACATTAAATAAACCGGATTCAAGAACATTTCATTCATCTTCACTCAGCAGCCTTTACTTAATCAAATGTTTGTTTGAGGCGTAGCATTGAAGTTACCAACGGTGTGTGACGTGGAGGGTGTGGACACTGACTACACCGTAGGCAACGTGTGTAAATGCCCTGCTGGTAGTCAGAGCTAAACACTGATGAGCGGCATCTGATTAGCATCAGTCTGCGGTGGAAAGGCACTGAAGCTGGTGGTCTTTTGGCAGCCCGCACCAGCCCACTGAGGCTGCCAGGATGCTTGTTTGGAAGTGCTGGTCAGATGATTTATCTTCAGGACATGGCTACAAGCAGTACTCTGACTGCTTGATTTGAAGATTTTTAAAGGTGGTAGTGTTAAAAATATTTACTTTTCCAAAAGAAATCCATAATAATTTTGGGGCACTTTGGGATCTCTATGATAGTCAAGAGAAAGGAAGCTTAAATGCTGTGCCCCTCCAGTACAGTCGGGAAAAGACTTATGTTTCTATAATTAATATTGCAATATATATAATGACCAGGCCTTCCTACCACCTTGCTGAAGACAGCTATCCATTTTGTAAAACTGTTTCAGACACCCTTTTTGTACACTTTCACCCATCTCTGCTCCTTCAACTGTTTCAGTGCCCACTCAGCATGACAAACGAGGCAGTCAGAAGTCTGTAGTGGTTAACACGCCCACCAACAGAGCAGTGTGATCAACCAAAAAATGACAAGTACTTGTGTTTCTCGTTGCCATCCAGCAGTGGGCACCACGTTGTGAGCAATGATGCACCCACACTTATTTGTTCCCAATATCAAGTTTGCTGCAGGGTTTGATCCCAGTTGAATTTTGGCCTGCATGCAGTTTTTTCATCATAATATTGTTGGAATAAAACAGCTAACAGGCTGCTCAGTCCTGCTGCTGGTGAAACAAGAAGGGAGAGAAGCTAAAATGAGCATATATGGAAACAAACACTGCCCTGGAATATGTGTCTTGTTTAATTAAAAGTAATTTATATTTTAAGATTCTGTTATTATACATGATTGTTAAGTTATTAAATGGTAATTACATGTAGTCCTAGTTTGAAGTAGACCAATCCAGTTAACATAGGTCTGTAGTTCACTCTGAAATATAACTGCCTTGTATGCTTCCCATGCATTATTTAGAAATATACTTCAGCTCTGTCATTTTTAATTCAGCATAACAAGAAAATAGCTACGAGTAAAAACAATCTGTACCCTATGTCAACACAGAACAAATATGCTGTATATTGGGGTAGAAAAACACATTTTCACTATAGGTGTAATCAATAGGTAATGCCTTGTAGATCAAGGTCAGTGACATATTTTTCGTCCTGCGGATGCATCAAAGCGATCCCCTTCCAAGCCTCCTGCTGCTTTAAGGACAGCCTGTCTCCATCCGTCCTTCCCTCCCTTCATTCCTACAGCAGCACATCACTGCAGAGGCTTCCCGTTTGACCTTGAAGATATTATTAGAAGTCTGCTCAGGCGCTAAAAATTTGAGGCTGGATTGACCTTCAGCAATTTGTGTTCTAACCTAGTCTAACCTACTCAGGACCTTTCAGTGCGACGGTGGTCATGAGCCCTCAGTCTGCTCGATCAAACCGTTTAAAAACTACACAGGATATTTTTTATATGTTTCTGACAGCATCTTTGTGCTCCAAATTTTGAGCTGCTGAGTAAGACTCAACTCGGTCTAGCGTACATCTCTCAGATTGTTGTACGTTTAAAAAAAATACTGTTCATAAACGATAACAGTGGCGATTCTGCACTTTAGGATTATCATACATATTAAACGCGTGATTCCTGAGACTGAAAACACAGCTTTTTGGGTTACAGAAAACTCAATATTTAACATTAAAAAAATAAATTACTGTTGCCTGGGGATTATGGCTCTCTGTCAGGGGCACCTCACGGCCCTTCAGTAGCCGTTTGAATTTACTGAGTAGGCAGTGTTTTTTCATGCAGTGCTGCTGTTGAACATAATTCTTTCTTCATTCATAAGCCAGCCGTGAGCTTAAAGGTGGTGTTATGAACTAAACTAGTTTTGTACAACATTAATTGACTGCTGTGTCATCTTATGATTTTTTAAAATATATTTTTAAGGCATTTTTCTGTATTTATTTAATTTATTTTGATAATGACAGGGACAGGGCAAAAAGTGTGGAGAGAGACCAAGACATTCAGCAAAGGGCTGCAAGCCAGACTCACATCCAGGTCTCTATGATAAGACTACCAATAAGCCACCATGACGCCCCCAGCAAACCTGTTTATAGCTGCTCCAATGGCAGAGAGAAAAGATACTAATCATAGGGGTGAGATACAATGTTTGGATGGCATCTCACCCTGACGAGATGGGTTAATTTCCATTTTAATAAACTACCCAGATTTTTATGCTGGCCTAACCCTTAGTTATTAAAATGCTGCTCACTTTTATAATTGTTTATGGAAAGCATTTACAGTAAAGCTTTTGACAGATAGTGGGCATCCATCAAGAACTTTCAGTGCAGGAAACCTATGGCTTAAGGTTGTGTTGTGATTGACTGCAATGCTCCATCCATTATCTGAAAACATGCAGACATCTCGCTTGCCACAATGGAATATATTATCACCTACAGACAGTGCACTGACCAGTCACATGCAAACACATTCTGGCTGATTACTTTGCATTGACATGAGTGTAATTCTATAATTTACATCAGATAAAAAATACTGTTGCTGGGGTAGTCTCATGGCACAAAACACCCCACCAGGCAGTCCACTTCCCCCCTCTGATCACACACACAGAAACTATAAGTGACTTCTCAGGACTTGTGCTGCAGCAGTGCCTTTCTTGTAAAGCACTATTTTGCTTGTTCACCAAGTTGAAAGGAAAAATAGGCTAAGAGATACCCAAGTGAGGTAGCAGTAAAAAAAAAGAAGAAAATTAAAGCTTTGTTTGACAACTCCACAGCTGCTATTGCTGCTGCTAGAAACAATATTATTTCCCCCACGAGTAAACTTGTGACTGATATTCTTTCCTCTGCCAGAAGGGATCAGCTCCACTGTGCCTACTTCCACTTTTTCTACACGGCTCCCCCTTAAAACCTTGTATACCACTCGTTCTTCTTCTCCACCATCCACCACCCCCCCCCCGCTCCCTGTTGGCCCTTGCCCGTCCCTCTGCGTACCAGCACGTCGTTGCAGATGTCTTGGAGTTCAACCTCGATCTTCACACGGTACTCGCGAGCCATCTGCTGTTTCTTCTCGTTCCCCTCCGTCTTCTGCTCGATGCTGGAGATGACACGCCAGGATGAACGGCGGGCCCCCACCTAAAGGCAACAACAACATAAACCAAAAAAAAAAAACACTGAAAGAATACATCTTCCATACATCACTGAATATACAACAGAAATTATTATTTCTTATCATATAGTGACCAAAATTAAAAATGTGTTATTTGGCGTTAAGCCAAATATACTGCATGCTTTGCAGATCATCAAAAAGACTGTAATTTAATGAAATATTGATTAAATATTCAAAAAATAAAAAGGATGACTATAGACCTTTAGTTAATTCAAGAACTCATTTAATTTTCCTTCTCATCCTAGCATTAGAACATAGCAGACTTTTGTAAACTACCATGTGGGATAAGTGTGGCCTATGCCTTTTCCTATGTTTAATCTAAACAATATAATGACTTGTACCATGCTCTTTGCTGGGTTTCAGCGAGTATTGAAACATATGAGATAAAATGTACCAAGCCGTACTCAATGTTGGCAAGCATTGAATAAAAAAATAAAAAAACAAATTCAAGGAAACCTCAATGATAACTAGAGCAGCAGTGCTGGAAAACCTGAGGCTGCTCTTACATAATCTGTGCTTTTATAGTTAGACTATAAAATCTCAGTGAAAAAAATCCTGACAAGCTACAGATTTTATATTAAAAGGAGCCAAGTGTCAATATTTGAACTGTCACTGTAAATGCTGAAAACAGATATTCTTGCATGATGTATTACAAATCTGACTCCACTAATAGCGCTCACTAGAGAGTACAACACTGCTTTCAAAAATGGCCTTTAACAAGGGATGAGCTAAGACAGGATACGTTACAGTGTACAGGCAAAAGCTGCAGCCAGCACATTATGTCCGGTTGCCCCAAACCACCAACGAAATGTTTCCCTAGAAAAATTTGGCTGTCATTTGAGAAAAGACAGAGGCCATAACTTCTGAAGCAGACGTTCCAATATTCCACAGCCGTTAAGTTATCTTGAAATCCATCCCTTGTTTTTAGTATGTGTACTACAGCACATCGTAAACACTGGCATGTTTTTAGACCAATGGTCAATATCCTTTCCTGCTGTCCACTGCTCCTGTCTTGATTTATGCATACATAATTCTTTACTTAGATTGAATCATTCAATAATATGTATATTGGTTCTATTTTCTATTTTTCCATATTCTATATATGGAAGAAATGTGAAGCGTTACTGAGTGCCTTTCTTGGTTCTGCATTGCTTTATGCACTTCAGCATTTTTGCAGCAGCACCATGAGTGCCCAAGTTGAAGAAACTTCAACTCAGAGCATCTACAGATTTGAGGGTGCGACAAAAAAAACATTTCAGCCCATAGATAAATGCCATACCACGTTCTTGTAGGCGACAGAGAGCAGGTTGCGCTCCTCGTTGCTGAGCTCCAGGCCCTGCTCCGTCACGGCCTTCATGGCAGCCGCCATGTCGTCGTAACGCTCGGCCTGCTCTGCCAGCTTGGCTTTCTGCACCAGGTCGTTCTTATCCATTTTGAGGCTGCAGAGAGAAGAACGGGGGACCGGAAGACAGAGTTAGTGTTTGGACCTAAGCACTGAGCCTCTCTCTTTACCAGCTGGAACGGGCAAAAAAGAAAGACGGAGTGGGAGATTAAAGAGATGCGATGAGAACGATACAAAGACAACTGTGAGAAATACTGGTGTGCAATGATCTAAGGGACCATGATATAAGTAGAGCGTGGAAAAGAAGGGAAAGAGCTGAGGAAAAGTAAAAATCACTAGAGTGGAAAAGTCTAAAAGAGTATTTGGAGAGAAGTTGAAACGTGTAAAGAGGTTTAATCATTTTATAATTAAAATCACACTAGATAGGCAAAAGTTAATAATAATCACAGAGTGAATGCTAATATCACATACAAAAAGGTAATAAATAAAATATAGCAGCAAATACCCAAAAGCACTTAATAAAATGTCAAAAACCATTTCAATTCCAGCTCCCAGTTATTTCATCCCTGAGGGGTTTCTGCTCGCCAGATGAATCTGTAGGTCTAAGTAGGCCACAGCCTCGCCTCCATCTCCTTCAAATCAGCACATCTCGCTGTTAACTCTGCACTCAGGCTTTAACCGATTTTAAGCATCTACAATTTTAGATTTGATGATGATTTAATGAACTTGTAAATCCCTTTCCTTTAAGTTATCTTCTAATTTATGGCAGTGTTGGTAAAATATGTTAATTCACCAACACAAGAACCCAGGTTTAAATCTGCAAGCTAACAAGTTTGACAAGTTTGGTCACTTGGTGTAATGAGAACCCTTTGACCAGAGGGAAATTCAAACACCAGCCACAGTATTCTTGTAGCTGACTCTACACTGCTGAAGCAGGAGAGGACGGGGTTTCATGTACTTGTGTTGTTTCTCTTTTGTTCTCTGTATTCATTGCATTAAGATTTTAAGCCAAAGCTGTTCCAAGCATTTTTTTTCAACAGACTTTATTGGAAGATGTTTTATTTAATTAAAAAGTTTTCAATGAATGTGGTCTGCAGTCTGTTCAGAGTTGTTTAATGTTTAGTCTCCTTGGATACCAAGTTCTGATCTAATGCAATGAGCATTACCTTTGATTAACAGAAAATGAAAAATGAAACCAAGCCAGAAGTTATTACATACTTGAAGTAATTCCACAAAGAATTAAAAGCCTGTTGTCTGGCTTTTCATCGTTCTTTATCACTGACAGCAGTAACAGCATCTGTTATTACTATTAGCTTTTCAAACTAAAACACTGCTGTTTGAGTATTCCATTACTAAAACTGTCTTGTTCTATGGGGACTGTAGGTGAACAGCTATTTCAAGCTCTGCTACAAATTGACTGGACTGAGGTATAACATTAGCTACTCCAGGACATTATTTGTTTCAACCTTTCCTGTTTGGACTCATGCTGAATCTTATAAATCTCCTCTAGCAGCGTTTACGCTTACAAATGGCGTCATGCAGATGTGCATTGCCTGGCTTAAGCACAGATCCTTCTCCCAATTTGTTTTAGCATTCATGTCATATTCTTGCAGATGCAATGTATTGAGGAGGATTGCACATTTTTTCCTTTTTCCCTAACAGTAGCTTTCCCTTTAAGGGAATGCAGTCAAGATGCAACTGTACATGGTGACTTCTATCTCAGCATGGAAACCTGCATCTCCTTCAGAGCTGCTACAGCCTGTCAGTGGCCTCTCTTGCTGGTGCTCTTCTCATATTGACGGATACATTATCTTATATTCTTATTTAATTTGGAGACTTCTGCAGGCAGATTTCCAGCAGAGACATTTTTTTCGAATATCAACTATTTAAAGGAAAGTCAATTAAATACAAAAGTACTAATTTGATATGGTGGTTACATTATGTGTATCAAATGCACATCAGTAAGTTCACTTCTACACCACCAGATGGTATCAAAGCATGCATGCTGACTATTTCCCCTCCCCTTTTAGCATTTTTGTATTCACCACGAAAGTCTAAAGACGTGGTACAACTGTGGTCTTGACGGCAGGCATTTTGTTTTTTACTTCAGGATTGCGATTTTTTTGGGGCTGATATTGCACTTGCCATGTGATTGATCATATTGAAAGGAATGGTCATTTTTGCACTAATATTCTCACTTCATTTAAATTCGTTATTAGAAAGGTATCTTTTCACAGGATTTATCTTTATTGTTGTACTATAGTTGTTTTGGATATCTCCTTTGTACAAATTGTAATTTCAGTTAGGTTTAGGTTAAATCTGAAAAGTTAACCATCAACTGTTTTTTTGACCATACTGGTTTGCTAGTTAGGGGGCAAAATCAATTGAAAGAAAAAAAAAAATGTAATTCACAAATTTGATCCTGTTACCACTCTTATGCACTTCCTGTGGTTTGCAGGCTGATTATTAGCCTCACAGCTTGGACTGCACTAATGGCATAGTTCCAGTGCTGATTCAAGCTCTGAATCATTAAATCAATTATCTTCTGGTATTGAGTGCAGTTTTATTCATTCATCAAAAAAAACAAAACAGTGATACCATTAGTGTATTGGATAATTATATATTCTGATACCCATTTCATCCAGTACCAAGACACTGATTAGGAAGAAATCTCAGATCCCTCTAAGTTCAACAGTGTAAATCACATAGAAACTAGTTTTGTATTGCCAAAAACCCGAGTGGGGTGTTTCAGCAGCACCTTTAAAATTGTACTATATTGCTTGTAAGATTAGCTACACCAAGAAGAATGACTGCAGGAAGGTTGCCACTTACCTTATGGATTTGAAAAATAAAAATTATTATTAAGAATAAACCAAGATGAGCATTATTTTAAATGAAAAAAAATGTCTTCGTGTATTTTAGATCTAAGCAATACCCAAATTATTGTGAAATTTTGCAAAACTTAATTATTTAGCATTCTTCAAGAAAAATAATCTCATCAATAGTTTAGCTGCAGCCTGTCCATGGTTATTAATGCTACTATGTTTTAAATACAATATTTCAAACTGCAAAATATTGGTGCTGTTGCCAAAATCCACTCAGTGTCATGACTGACTACAAAAAAAGTTGGTATTAATTACAAACTCGACATGATAATCAATCATAAGACAAGATATTGTTTTATTTTGTATGGAAACACCATTCTCATTAGAAACCAGTAGTAATGATGAATGATAATAAAAAGGGTGGCTGTAATCGCTTTCACAACTGACAAACATTAATGAAGTTTGCATTTTAATTGTTAAACATTTAAGGTCAACGTTTCATCCGTTAGACGTTGATTAACTAAACTCTAAAAATCCCGGTTTTTATGTTCCCATGATGTGGCAACTATGGTTTTTCGACAAAACATTTGCCATTACGAACCAAAAAAAATGAGAACGTGCACAGTGTAAATGTCTGAGGGAAATGGTGAGGCTTTTCTGCAAAGTTGAAAAGGAAGTGAATCTTCACCCTGCTACAGGCAGCATGTGGCACTCACACGGTGCTGTCATTTCAACAACGTCTTCAAAGCTAATCTAATTTATTTTTAGCATTGTCGAGTTAACATTAAGCATTACATAAAATGCAGGTAGTTGTGGTTAAGTAGAGTAAGTCAACTGCTGCAGTAAATCACACAAAGGGTAAAATTGGTCCAAATTGGCCTCTACGGTCAGCTACAATCACCTGGCAGGCCACCAACATGCTCTACCTTAGCAATGCAACCACTAGCTAGCTCATAGGGTTAGCAGGCTTATGCGCATGAGAAAAAAAACGGATACATCATCTTCATCGGTACACCGAGATACGATGATCAGCATGTAAAATGATCGCTTCGGTTCACGTTTGACAAATACGCTTAAACAACACCCATCCAGGCCTTGAAAATTGCGCCCCGAGGGTTTCGTCGGCCTGCTAACAGCTACGCCCTCCTTGTCGCATTCCCCTGCGGAATTTTAAGATGGAGAGATAGATTACCCGCTAGCTAGCATGCTAACCGGACGTCACAGTATGGCCGTTGGCTTTAAAATGTTAGCTTAGCGGTTAGCAGCGGCTGACCCAGATCAATTTGAATAACGGTACATCTATGTGCCGAAGCCAAGGTGTGAGCTGAATTTTTTTAATGCGGCATTTGTTCCGCTTAACCCCAGCCCAATGTTGGTGAAATGATATCGAAGGAAAATGGTATAAAATGTAACGGAAACTCCCGGGAAATAGGGAGGGTGTGTTAGCTTCGTTTCACTACGCCATAACAGGGCTGAGCGACATATATCGTCGGGTACACCGTTGTGCGAATATTAAAGCCAGATATAACGGTTTACCGGGCATCTCAGTGCTAGCCTCGCACTATTCGCGGTGCCATTTACTGGCTGTACTTTAGCATTGGCTGCTAATATGCTGCTTTCAACGACGGCCGCGGCTCGGCTACTAAGCTGTCAAAATGGCCAAACTTGGGGGCTGCTTCTCCCTCCCTACACGGTCACCGCGCACCACGCATGGCATCGACCAGAGTCTGGGCCTTCAATATCAACGACCAACCCTCACATTATCCACAAGAAAGAGCACGATGCAACCTCATGCCTGGTGCTTTTTTAGCGGGTTATTTCTCGCGATTTGGCCACAAGTCTTGGCCTAAATCTTCGCACCCAGCCCTTAACCACAATAGGCACCTTCCGCTGCAGAGGCAGGGAATGGGGCCACCGCTGGGGCTGCTGTTCCCCCCGAAAGAGTGTCCTCAACCCGCACACAAGACAATTACCAAATGATATGTAAGTGAACTCACATTTAGAGCGTACTAGGAATCCCGATTTTATTCTCTGAAGGATGGGAGTTTATCGAGCCGTCCTCCGTTCACTGCTCAGGGTATTCAGGGCAGTACCACTTCCGCCTGCTCTGACACTTCCGCTTCCTCTAAACCCCACCCCTCCCCCCGCCAGTATCCATGGCGACCGCGCCAGGGGGTTTCCTGAGCATCTTGCGAGGGGCTTTGACGTCAGAAGGGACCATGGCAACCGCTACAGGATGACGTGCGCCGGTAACCGTGGCAACTGTCTCCATGAGGCCGCTGCTGTCGTATCTGAGTTCAGCATCATGTCAGCTGACACTCTGTGTGGGTTACACTGATTTATACTGTTTCTCCCACCACACCACCTACACGCACACTGCAAACACTCAACAATCATCCTCTACTCTACTCTCTACTGTAGCCTCTGATTCATGTGTGAAATTTAAAAGGCTACAGGGTTAATTTATCTGTCATTTCACAATTGGACAGTGAAATGTAATTTGTTGCCCCTTGATACTGCACAAAAATATCAGGGGTGCTCAACGTTTTGATGACTGCGAATTTATAGCGAACCAGAAACATTAAAGACCATTGTTTGAAACATATTCAGCTACAGATTACAGATTACATTACGAGTATTCATTTCTGTCCCCCCTTTACCTTCATAATTACTTTCTACTTTTGAATAACAAGAGAAAAAAAATATTTTGAAGGTGCAATATATAAGAATTGAACTTATTTTGAGTATTGTTTTTCTGTTTTTATATTTCCATGCCAAACCACTCTCCTGTACCCCTAACTTTTGCTATTGTATTGTGACAACTAACCTTGCATGCTATTGCTGCGCACTTTTGAAATCCTGTTTCTGGGGACTGACCTCGGCTGACACCATGCACTTTCTCAAATGTTAATGAGAAAATGTCGACAATGTAGTGGGCACTCCTCAGTAGCCAGTAGTTTATACACACACACACACACACGCACACACACACACACACACACACACACATATATATATATATGATAAATTGCTGCAACATGCTGACAAACAGACAAACAAACCAACAAACGAGCTGAAATAAAAACATAACCTTTAATTGAGTGGGGGTGTTCTTAAAAACAATCAAACAATAATTATCATCCCTACTGTAGCCTATGATTCATTTGTGAACTTTTAATGGCTACAAAACACACACACACACACACACACACACACACACACACACACACACACACACACACACACACACACACACA
>JAOWBC010000710.1:26519701-26542628 GCA_028566105.1 Hypoplectrus providencianus
CTGTTGAATTCCTGAGTCTGTATCTGTGTTCAGACTCATTTATGACCCATCTTGTCCGTCTGTCTGTTGGCCAGATAAGTTGGCTGAATGGGGAGCAGCTATTTTAGTGTCTGCTCTGCTTTCATTAATATCTCTCTGCTGGGAGACAAACTAATGAGTCCTGGCTCTCTGATTGCTACATCACAACTTTTATGCGTCACATCAGACACTTTTTGTGCTACATCACAGTGGGTGCTCCACATCGCACGCTGTGAACTACATCCGCCACAAACACAGAGGGCCGTTTCAGAGCCGGGTGGGATTTTAACTTTTTCACGGCGCAGAAAACAGATTGGGAGAGATGCTCTTTTTTTTCATTTTTAAACACTTAAGAGATTTAGCACCTACAGAGGAGTTGTAACTGGCGAGGGAGCAGTCTCGGTTTAATACTGATGCCTCTATTTGACCTACATACGCAGAGATGGGCTAGTTTTATTAAGTCAGTCTCTGTCTCAATCCTTGTAAAATCAGATCAAAATATGTCATGGAAAACAAACCCCAAGGGTCTTTGATTAAATTTTAAATGACAAAATTATGGTAATTATCATTAGTGGTAATTTAGCCAGTTAAAATGATGCAGGATGATTTTTTAAATTATTTTTTGAGGTAACATATTATAGTTACAGCTGATAGTGGGCAGGATCAGCAAAGAAAAAAAGAGATTAATAATCAAAATATTAAAAGAAAAAAGGCAGTAACTGAATTTGAAAGGAAAACACAGATCTTCCTATTTCTCTATGACAGTTATCTACTTTCTCTCTTTTTTTATTTAGATATTACATTATGATAAATGGTTTAACATCATCCTTCATCCTCCAAAAAGTAGTTTAAAAATGAAAAACAGCATTAAAAATAGGTTAAACAAGGCTCTAGATCTCCTACAAACACTACCTCTTATGGCCACAGGGGCCGCCAGTATCACAGTAAATTGAAAGATCTATATATAAAAATGTCTTTTAACAACAGTAATAAAATAAGAAGTATTATAAAATAATTCCTTGCAGCTGTTTGACCTTCAGGGCACTGAGAGGACTCATGGATGTGTTTTGGGCTTGTGGGTGGACAGAAGCAGAGCTTGCATCTCTTCTGACTGCAGGCAAACTGAGCTCTGAGGGTTTTTTTTAAAGACTGAACCAGCCTTAAGATCCCAAACATCTGGAAACAAATAAACAACAACAGCTGGTCACAGAGAGAAAAAAGTGGCCCGGCTTGGCTTTCCAAGCAGATGCTGACTGTCCAAACATCTGCCTTCCTTTACCCATAAACACTTGTGTTTCAGGGTCATTAGCTGCTATTTAAAAGGCAACACAAAGACTACTTTTAAATGTCTAATTTTTCTAGCCACAACAAACAACACACCTTATGACTTTAGAATAATTTGAAGAATTCTGCATTTAAATTTCTGGCTCCAAACTTTCTTTAACATAATTTAAGGTCCAGTCATGTTTTCTGAAGTATATATTGTCTGCATATACAGTTGTAGATATGATAAATATCTTTTATCTGATAATAACTCTAAATACAAGCCTATTTTTTTCCACAATATTTTTATTTTATTACACTTTAAACCACATACAGCCTTGACATTTGCATGTCTTCACACAACTTCTATACAGTAAGATTGTTGCATTTACATAGAGACAGAAATAATTATAAAAAACTAAATATAAGCCTATTTTACTCCAATGTTTAAACATGATGAAAGCAAACAATTTCCAGCCTTGAAACATTAATGGGGCATGTTATATTTTTGTTGTTCCCTGAGGTTATTCTTTGTGTTGAGTTTTTCTTAATATGTTTAGAACTACAAATAAACTTTCTTCTGTTGATACTTGTTTTTTTTATTTAAAAAATAATGAAACTTCTGCCCACAGTTAAAGGCTAAAAACATAGTACATGCAGTTAAGATTTCTGGACATCTTCTACCGACTGGCAGAGCAGCTAATCGTAGAGACTCACTGCAGCTTCAAGCCCAGAAATAGAAAGGATGCAAAGATGCGGACGGGCAGAGAAAGCGAGAGAATCAGGGTAGAAATGTTGTAAATAAGAAAATCTGTCAATCTTCTGCATTTTAATCTTTTATCCTGATTGCCTGGTGAGATTGCCTTTCACTCTGCCGCAGATAAAACATGTTGAATTGGATTGAACTGAACTGAGATAATATCCCATCAGCGCCATGAGAGGGTCGCAGCGGAGCCGAGTGGCTGATGTGTCTCCAGTCATTATCCACTTGCTATATTAGTTATGTAACTCGACTCCGCCTCAATACATCACCGGTGACAATAGGTGACAGCAGGTCACACACACACACACACACACACACACACACACACACACACAGGCTAATGTGTGTTAAAAGGCTCTCAGAGCGTTTTCACCACATGTCTGGGTTCCAGCGTGGTCTCCGTAGTAACAGCATCAACATCCATGGCAACCGTGACTGTGTCACTCAGTCAGTCACTGCCTCCTTCACTCCCTCATTACTTCCTCTTTAGTAGAGATTAGTTCACTCAGCGGAGAGCAGTAAATCAAGATTTCAGACATTTATCAATCATCATCTTGTTGCTGCATCACTGACACATAACTGGGATTTCTTTTAGCATTTGCAGCAATGCATTCTGGGACACATAACTGTAATCAAAAATTTCACATTAACCACTGCAGTGTCACACTTTCTTGTGTTTCACGGGCATTTCCAATAAGACTGCCACCATCAGTGTAGGAAGAATTTATTTTTACATATTTGACAATCTACATGTCACATTTCATTCATGTACATGGAGATTTACAATCCCAAAATGAAAGTCTGTCTTCAGAAAAAGTAGTAAGAAGGCTGTAAGACAATCTGGGTTTGATAGTGGTGATATTTATATTTATTTTAACCCGAGTTACACACCAATTAAATAATTGGAAACCGAACATAATCATTTATATTCATATGAAATTTTGACAGCACGTTGGACAAAATGTGATATATAATCATCTATAAGTCATGTCGTTGTTGTTAGTTGTTGGTGTTTTTTTTGTTGCTGTTGTTTTTTTTTTCTTTTTTCTTTTATTTTTTTTAGATTTGAGTTTCATTGTAGGTCAGACTTTATCGTCACAACAGCCTAAGATACAAAAGAAGTTTACAAAGATATTAAAACTGATAAAACTGAAGAAATATTAAGACATATAAATACAGACATGTACAATAAGACATATACATACATTAAATTCATACACTATATATTCACCTCACATACATAAAATACCTACATAGCTGCTATTTGACATCTGTTATTAATCTAGCATTAGTCATCAATGCTAAATGATGTGTTTATTGTTACAGCAGACTCTTCCTCACTGATTCACCCTCATAAACCACCGTAAGGTTTACTGGAGCAGTTAATAATTCTTGTCATTGTCAGGAGCTCCTTATTTCAGCAGTCAAAGAAAGTTGACATGTCTGAGCCTCGGTGTGGTAATTGTAGAGACTTTTAAAGTCGCCCACTGTCTGCAGACTGTGAAGCATGTCATTCAGTTAATTTATCTTCCAGCGTGAGGAGGCTCATGGTGAACACTTTGATGCCGGGGACACAGTCTGAAGTGTCTACCAGTTTTATTTCTGGTCCCTGTAGCGAACTAACAGAAATGTTTGTGGGCTTTCTGAGGCTTGGCAGAGTTTACAGAAAAACGCAGTGATTCATGAGAAGTCTGGTGCTTTTTGAATGTCGATGAAGGTACAGACGAGCACTACTTGTGACTGTTTTTTACCACGATTGTGCACACTGAGCTGTTGTGCTCGGAGTAAAGCAGATTTGGTTGCTTGTAAATCCAGTCGCAGGGTAAGATTAGGATTAGCATGTTTGTTTTACAACTACAACAGTTTTTTTTCTGGCGGTTCAGGTTGCTCACACAAGCGTTAAAAGTGCATCCTGACCCACTTTTGTTGCTGGTAATCCGAGAAGTTTTAAGCTTTTGCCCCTCTGAAGCTCATAGTAAATGAATGTGAATGAAAGTGTCAGGTAACTGTCAAATACTGTGAATGCAGATGTGAACCACAGACTCATGAATATCCAGGTTGCGTAAGCTTGACCTTTGCCCTGCTGCACTGACTGTAATGCTGATGTATGAGCCATCCTCTCTTCTGCTTAAAAGAATCCTCTCATACAGTGAAACATGAACTGATTTACTGAAACAAAACTGATTGACTAGGATTAGGAAAAGATCACCGTTGGGTTAATATAAGTGTCTCCTAGATTAAAGTCCTGTGTTTGTTCAATCGCTTGACCATATATTCATTTGTTTCACGAAATGTTTCAACTTCAGAAGTGAGGCCAAAATATCCTTGATATGGCTGCTGCTGCTGTGTTGTGCTGGCATTATCACTTTGAGTCTGCACAGTAAGGCACCCCTTGGTTGTTTTTCTGGTTTGAAGCATTTCCACGAAAAGTAAATTGGTTTGCAACCCAAAAAGCCGGTTCCCAGTTGGAACCACAAAATAGCAGGTTTTTCTCAGCCTGAACGGCAACACAAAGTTATATTTTACAGAGGATGGACTCTTGCACCCAATATTTCTCTTTATTTTCCTATCAAAAATAGCTGATTGAAAGTAAGTAAGAGAACTAGAGCTAACAATGCAGTCCACTATTTTTTTTTTTTTTTTAAATCTGCAAATGTTGATGCCACATTGTTTACCACAATTTCCTGTGGAAATGGTTTAAATGTGGTCTGGTTCACTAGAAAACACCAAGTTTCAAGAATCCTGAAAGAAATCAGTTCATGAACTAGAGCAAGAATGAAGCCATGACATAGAGTTCCTGCCAAAACAGCCACCTGACCAATTACAAGCATCAGTCATGATGGTACAGCAACATTTCATAGCATCAAAAAACCTAATTGAAACCAAACTTATCATAACAAAATACTTGAATATCTGCATCTTCTTAGTGCTTTTTTATTTTGGCTGTTGTCCCATCCAGGAACGCAGGGGGGGCGGGGTTAATGAGCTATACTGCAGCCAGCCACCAGGAGGCGATCAGGAATATTTGCTTCACTTTTTAGGGAGCTATTGGGCCGTTTGTTTTCATTTACAGTCTACAGTTTCACCAATTCATCCCTCTGCACACTTCACAGACTTTGATCACTGATGTATTGGTGATAATTTTAACGTCAACGCTAAAGCCAGGAAGATATCTCAGTATGTAATGGAGTTTTGTTTTATTGGAGCATACTTTGGGGGGTACCAGGCTGGTATGACGGTGCTTGCTCCCAGACTAACTCAGGAGATAACTGATCATATGGAACCAGTCAGGAAGCAGAAGCAGTAACCCAAATCTGCCAGCGCCCCATCCCACGTGAACGATGGAAATAGCACCGTTCTAGGTCGCTCTTTAATAACTGCAGAACTAACTTCATGGCACTCTGCTTGTGTGTGTGTGTGTGTGTGCGTGCGTGTGTGTGTGTGTGTGTGGCCTCCTAAAGCATTTTTCTTTCCATTAAGGTGATTGAAACTGTCTGTGGGTAAAGATAGTGTATGACATCGTCTGGATTTGATCAGCAGCTGTTTCACTGGAAATGCCTCTGGCGGTGGAGGAGGGGCAAAAATATCTGGATTTTATTTGATTGATTTTACCTTTCATCCACTCATGTGATGAATTAGAGCATTTATTCATTCAGGAGACTTGAAGTAAAACACACTGTTGTGAAAGACTGAATCACTATTTTACAAAAACAGTGTTTGTGTCCCTGAGTGTGTCCTCGCTATTAGAGGAAAACAACTTTCCCGTCCTGTCCTAAAAACAAGGTCAAAGACCTCGTACTCGAGAACTTCATTATAAACTCAACCTCCATCAACATGCACACACACACACACACAGACACACACACACACACACACTCAGGGCACCTTGCAGCCAGAGATAGGTCCCATAAAGTGTGCCGTGCATTGATTTTGTGGTCCACTTTGCAACAAGATGTATGTCTCTGCTCTGAGGAGGAATCGAGTGCTTTTGTCCTTGGCCTTGTTAAAGTGATTCCTCATCACTGTGGCCGTCCTTCCTCTGACACTGATGAGGTCCCAGCAGGACAAACACATAAACAGCTTCGACCCGACAGTTTAGAGAGAAAAGTGGAGATTTTTCCCCTGATTTTTTTTTTTTCAACTAAGAGAGATTTGTGTTTATTTTGCTGTCAAACACCCGGCTCCATTAACCAGCTGTTGTTACAAAATATTGTATGTGCTTTGGTGGATAAACACCCACTTCTATACATTTATTAGAGCTGAATTAATGTGTGTATGTGCTTCTGTTTCCCTGCAGTGGACACAGAGGGCAGGAAGTTGAAGGGGGGCATCCAGAGGAGCACAGAGACCGGTCTGGCCGTGGAGATGCCCAGTCGGACCGTCCGGCAGGCGAGCCACGAGTCTATAGAGGACAGCATGAACAGCTACGGCTCTGAGGGAAAGTAAGTCTGGATCATCAACACACACACACACCGGCTGGCGTCTAACTAAAAAACTGTGTCGTCAGTTTAGCTGGAACTCTTTGTTTGTCTGTTAGTTTAAAATATTTACATATAAATAATAATATAATATGATATATTTCTGTGGTTTGATGCCATGTATTGAAAGTAAATGTCACTTTTTAACTGTTTAACTGATAATCACTTGAAACATGAGCATCATGGCTACTTTAACAAATGGGCTTTGGTGTGAATGCAGCCTTGGTTATCTTCTGCCTGTGTGTGTGTGTGTGTGTGTGTGTGTGGAGCTTATTTCAACAATTTTAGAGCAAATTTCCATGAAATTTGGAGGCTTCTTTGGCATTTGTGGAGAGCTTTTGCTCTCAGAAATCCATTTCATTTTCCTCCTTAAAAGCCTCGTACTCCATCATCCGTCTCACAGAAACAGTCAGCAGGGGTGATGGCATGCAGGGAGAGAGTATACAGTAAAGCCCAGTGGAAAAGTGCCGATGACATCAGTAGCGCTAGTGTAGTACTACACACACACACACACACACACACACACACGCAGATCAGTGCCAACCTGCCGACCAGCTTGAATTCCTATAGTTGCATAACAGGACGAAGCAGACAGACAGACAGACAGACTGATTGGTGCTGGGAGGGTTTACAGACACGGAGGTAGAGAGGATGATTGCATCATCGAGCGTTTGCATGAATATTAATGCTCCGTTTATATTTGGAATATGTAGATATCCTGTTTATGAGCGGCTGCATGAAAACATTGTTTCGCTCGTGTCCCAAGTGAAAGGAATATATTAAATATGACGATGTTAGTTTGTTTATCTACACAATGCGTTTAATGTTGGGTTGTCATAGCAGCGGACAGGTTAGAGTCACCACATGGCAGCTGAATAAAAATAAATAGAGTGATTGTTTCTTATAAATACCAGCTTCACGCCAGACCAAACTCAAGTTCATTTTGAGAATATTAATGTACAGGTTAACAGAAATAATGGAAAAGTATTACAGACAGAGAGAGATTCTCAATACAGTTTTCACATTGAGTCCGTTTTTGTTTCAAATGTCCTTGTATAGGGTTTATTTTTGGTATTTATGCACATACATTTTACTTTTGAAACAATCTTTAATAATGTCCAGCCTTTAACTTTTCAGCCCTAACCTTAGAGAAATAGTTTTGTAGTTCAAACCGAACAAAATTGAAAGTGAAATGTAGCAAAGCAGCAACTGCAGGGCTCATAAATAAAAAGTACTCATACTTGGTCATACTTATGGTTTGATTAAACATTCAAAAATCTTCTGAAAGTTTGGTGGAAATATCTAACCAAATTAAAAAGGGTGAAATAAAGTTATTTATTGAAGATTTAATTAGTCAGGACTATATTTTATTTGTATTTCTACAGAAGACAGTTAGGGCATGATCAGAAGTTTGTGGTTATATTTAGAGACTTAAGGAAAGATTGTTGTCTTTGAGGAAATTGTATCTTTTATTTATCTTTTAATCTAACCATATAAAAAGTAGATGATAGACAGAATTCTGAGTCTGGTCTGCAAATGCATTTCAAGCTGACTTTGATTCTTTAAAATACCATAATGAAACTTGTTGATGCAGGAAAAGTATAAATCATGACCAGATGTAATAAGTTTTTGTTTAGATAAAATTAAATTAATTATCACTTACAAATTTTTCCCTTTGTACAATTCTTCACGGAGGCAAGAAAACCTACATTGAAATGTTCCTATCTGTCACTGAGAGGTTGAATTTTATATTTCTCTACAAAATACATTTTCCCTCAACCTGAAACTTGAACAATAGCTATAAAACCACTGTTTTCCCCTACAAGCTTAACTTTGAGATAATTCCCTGTGACCCTGCAGCCGGTATAGATTAAGGACGGATAAAAACTACAGGAAAATAGTTTTTCTTAAGCTATTTTATTTTTCTGGGAAACATCATAATCATGACCTTAATGACAGATATTCTTCCCAACGTAAAAAAAAAAAAAAAAAAAGTTAGAAACTGTCTGAATAATACTGATGTTACATAATCATTTTATCATCTCAGAGGAGCTGAGTGGTTGAAATGTAAATGTGTTTACGCTCCGAGCTACAGGCGCGGCTACACTGAGGGGAAGCTACAGTTGAGTCATTAAACTGAGCCGCACCACAACATTATTTAAATCAGCAGCAGCAGCAAAACCGCTGCGGCTCTTTCTGTCCGTCGGTGTTTCCGTCAGCTGTTTGGCTCCGTCTGCTGATTGAAAAGCTCTCCGCCTGCACGACCATGAAGAAGCACTTTGTTAGCTAACACCATCCAATCACACTTATGAGCTTATTGATTTATGGTCCGGGCAATTCAGGATGTTGTGTGTGTGTGTGTGTGTGTGTGCTGATGGAGTTGATGGGGGGGCAGGATTGGTCCACTGTGTTTGTGCAGAAGGAGACTTTTAGGCTCTGAAAAACATCTGATTGGACTTAAGTTGTTCAACTTTAATTTACTAACTGAGAACAGTGTCGGAATAGCTGTCTGATAAACAAGTCTAAATACTTTTAATCAGAATCAGAAAGACTTTATTGATCCAAAGGGGGAAATTGTTCTGTTACAGTTGGTGTTGTATAAAAATAGAACAGAAAGTAATTCTGTATGAAAATTAAAGTTAAAAGCTTGCAACTCTAAATATACAGCAATATAAAATATAAATACAAGTCTTAAGCAAATGAAGATATGTACAAGCAAAATAGAATAGAAATATTCAAAGAATTTGAAGTAAATACACAAATCTAAGAATATGTAGATATGCACAACAGCGTGACAAATAAAATTATTATTAAATGTTTTGAACATCACCAGTCAGTTAGGATAAACAAAAAGTTTTACTTCTTCACCTTAACTCATTAATTTTAACCAGGCTGTAACCTCACGTTACTTTATAAACTGTAAATGATTCTTTTCTGAGCCACAGTGCATCAGGAGATAAATAACCATAAATGCAGAATAACGTCGGAGTTTGAATATTTGTAATGTATCCAGCGTGTCGTCAGACTGCAGCGCCGGTTTACGTTGAGCGTCACATTTCTGTGAAACTGCTGTGTAATCCCCAGATGTGCCTCACACACCAATATTATAATCTAAAGCTCAGGATTTTATCACCCAGTAATACCCACTCGGCTAATGTTGCTGGACTTATTGCATGTCAGCACTCTTTACACACACACACACAGTATTTCACCTCATTATAATGCCACTAAATCTAATATGTTGATTTATTTTGTGTAATTTATGTTGCAGCATTAACTCACACATGCACATGAATGAAAACCCGCCAACACACATGTGCATGAGGACACACAACAGCACAAATAATTAAAATTCAAATGAGACACCAGGAGCATAAATTAATATTAAATATTAAAAGTGACCTGCAATAATTTAATGTTTGCTAACGTCTGCATAAATGAGTAATCTAGGCTAAGTGATTTTGCGTGTTAATCATGCTGGAGAGACGTCCTTGTAAATTATTTTGTTGTGTTGGGCGACCCAGTCTGACGTTCATATAAAATGTGAGCCCGGGTGCCTTTGTGTGACTTTGTTGGAACAATCTAGTAAATATTTTAACACCCTTTTTCCCTCATTTAACAATGAAGACAAAGCTGTCGTGTAATTCAGGTCGCAGTCCTTGTGGAAAGACTTCCGCTGTAGAAAATAATACACCTGTTTCCTTAAATGTGCAGCTGAAGTGTTTTCATCAGAGCTGCACTGATACAGATTGTGTAGCTGTAAAGTAGAGTGATATACAGACGGAGAGACAAGAGGGAGAGATGGAGGTTAAAAAGATGAAGAAAGGAGAAGGAGGCTCATATTAAGGTTGTCAAAAGCATCAAAACTTAAAAAAGTATTGATAGTAAAATGATGTATCTGGATACGATGCTCATTTTGGGTTCTTTTTTATCCTTATGGTGTCAAAAAATTGTATCAAGTATTGAATATTTTCCTGAGCATCAGTATCTGGTCAAAAATTTTAGTATGTATTATAGATGATAAATACCTGGATTCAGGAGTCTTAAATGAAATATAAAATGTGCAGAAATAACCATTTAGTTTCCTGTAATCTTACCCTGAATTGGCTACTTAATCATCGCAGTAAGTTTGGTGATTTAGTGACAACTTGTGCTACAGTCCCAGCGTTTCCCTCGAACTGTCTGGATTTTGAAATGAACTAATAGAAAACATTAGAGGACATACTCAGCCGTGGTCCAGACGTGACTAATTTCAAATAAATGAATGCAAACTGCTGATAACAACCATTCAGTCAGACTATATCTATTTTTTAATCATAAAATCAGCAGAAAGTATATTTTATGTATTCTGGCTGATAATTCAGTTCAGTTCGATTCAAAGCAGATTCCTGCTCACGTTAAAGGACATTTCTGTGGTCCTGCTCTATCAGGTCCATTAAAGCTATCAGGAGAGTCAGGGAGGTGTCAATCAATCGGTCAGTCAATCAGTGGCAGCCTGAGAGGAGCTTTAACGAGCCGCAGTGAGCAGAAACACCTGTGTGAGTGGATCAGCACGGAGAGGGAGCAGCGATCTACCAGGAGCCGCCGCCGCCGCTCGGCTGCAGACTCATGTGGAGCGCCACAGATTGATGATATACATCAGAACATACTGGTGTGGATCTGTCCTTTCCCTGAACACACACACACACACACACACACACACACACACACACACACACGGCCGTAGTGTACATGGCACTCTGCCACCAAAGCACTCTGAGCTGATTCCTCTTCACACACACACACACACACACACACACACAAAACAGGACACAGGGGGTCAAACTCTTAAACCATCAGTCTGACTTTAAATTCATTGAGCCAGTTTGAATTTTAGGAGTTTAACTAACTTGGAAAAGGAGTTCTTAGATTCCTGCATCATCCTCCAGATGCACCTCCTCTACCTACCTGGACTACAGAGATCTGCCTGGTCATGTTTAACCCTCTGTTTCTTCTTGTGTCTTTCACTCCCTGCAGCCTGAACTACAGCGGCATGTGCTTGGCATCGGACGCACAGTTCAGCGACTTCCTGGATGGGATGGGGCCCGCCCAGTTCGTTGGTCGGCAGACGTTGGCGACGACATCTATGGGTGAGACAGAGAGGACCAAAACCTTCTTAGACTGGTGTCCCCTCAGAAACCACAATATAGGGCGTTTGTACAGGCAGAAAAATAAATACGACTGATGTGTACATTTTGGATTGTCCTCAGCCATCATATATGCAGGAGAAGCAATGTGAAAGCAAAAGTAAACTTTTTTTAACATAATTCCTTATAATAACACAAGTTACGTTTCTTTATTTTCTTACACCACTTGCATAACAGTTTGCAATTATAATTTTTGTAATTGTTCGTGCATCACATTTTAATATGTATTGTATGTTATTTACATGGTTTTTGTGGCTCACATCACCCTCATATCTCCTTCACTTCAAGCAGTAATTTTGACAAATGCTCATATGTGTCATTATGGGTGGTTTTGACAAAGATCATGTTGGGATCGAACCCTCTTTCCTTTGTTCTTTTCGAGTTGAGAAAGTAAATGATTATGATTTGGGAGTTACAGCTGTGCTCTCAGTTTTATGAAAAGCAACTGAAACTCTCCATGTAAAAAATGGCTCTGAAAAGTAAGAACAACCTGATTTATTTCCCCATAAAAAAAAAAAAATGGCTGTGGGCCTCATAGATCAGAGCTGCGTCCTTCTGCAGAGCCTCTCTCCCATCCAGGCCGTATATACTGGATATATACTGCATGCAGCCCGTCCTCCACGGCGCTCATCTACTGTAAGTGGGTCAGTTTCCTCGCTGGCAGCCAGACGGTGTCCTTGGCCCGACAACAGTGACACAGACTGGACCAGCTCCACTCCAAACCTGCTGTCCAGTCCAGCATTATATAATGTCAAAGAACCCAGAATAACTTGGCAATCATGTGTTTTCTGTCACTTTCAAAGGAATGCATTTGTCATTTCGGGGTTATTTAGAACCAGATGCTGCTGCGGTGTGACCTTCAGTGTTACATCTTCAACCTTCTTTACCTGACACCTGTTCACTTTACTTTCTGTGCACTTTGGTGCTGCTGCAGTGAGATTATCAGAGTGTTTTTAGCGAAAAACAGACGTGTTCTGCAGCTTTAAATTAGGTTGATAAATGTATTGGAATCAATCAGTAAAGATTGAATAACAGAAAAAAAAAAACAGGAAGCAATTATAACCTAAAAGCTTAATTGAATCAATGATAAACTATTTTAATTTAGAGCTTAGAAATAATTGCTTAATATGATATTAATTTACTAAAAAAATGATTCCATTCCATTCTGATTTTGTAGGGTACATACACAAAATATTTACACAACATTATTTTTGATTATTAATTATCAGTCCTCCTGTAAAAGATGATGATAATCTTTTATAGTACAGACCTTAACAAAACTTTGCTATTTTTTAAGCCTGAACACTGATTTCTGCAGTCATTTAGCCATGTTTTTCTGTGTGAATGATTAATGGTGACACATTTTGTTTAATTTGTCAGATTTGAGCAAAATGGCTGCAAGGGTAACTGCACAGTGACAGTTGAACAAAACTGTTTTCACCAACGACAAGTTATAACAATAAGTTTCTGCTGAAGGACTCTACAGTGAAGGAGGAGAGAGGAAACTTATAGCTGGAGGATAATGTTGAAAATGTGAAAAGCAACAAACAGCAAGCAACTAACAGATTTTCAATGTCAGAGCTGAAAATTATTTGAGTTAGAGTTTAAATCTGAACGCAGAATGGAGGGGGAAGGTGGTGTTCCTGCTGTGTTCCTGTGGTTGCTGCAGATTTCAGAATAAAAGTCTTTTTGAGCGAGGCTTGGTTGGACACAATGACAAACACATCAAGCTTAAAGTAAAGAAAATATTTTTCCTTCTGTAGGGTCCCGTCCATAATGTTGTCACACACGTCTAATAAACATTTTAAGCCTGTCAGAAGAAAAAACACTTTTGCTGAATGTTGCATTACATTGAAGCTCGGCAATTTCCCCTGCAGCCTGCAGCGCTCTCGCTCAATACTGGAACAATTTAAATCATCAATTTAAGTCATCGCCATTAGTCACTTAGGCACAAAAACATAGAAAAACGGGCGTGAAAAATAGACATGAGTTTTCGTTAAGGACAAAGAAAGGCTGATTTTATCTGACATTCAGTGTAAAATCAGTGATAAACATTGAACATCCTCAAATATGCAGAAAATGAGAAAAAAAACTGGTATTTCCTTTACAGTTTACTTCAAAAAAGCAATTTCTAGAACTTCATCAACTACTTAAACAGCTTAGTCCTATTCCTGGGTAACTAACAGTGAAATGACCTGGATTTATCAGGTATCAGCCCTGAATAGAGCTAGTTGAATCCTCTGTTGTCCTAAAGTGCACCTGTGTTTTTTACCCGTCCAGGTGACATCGAGATCGGTCTGATGGAGAGGAACGGGGGTCTGGAGGTGGAGGTGGTCCAGGCCAGAGGACTCACTATGAAACCTGGATCAAAGGGACCTCCAGGTAGCGCTCCACTCTGCTGACTGATCCATCAGAAGAATCTAAGCTCTGTTTCACTCAGATATCTTTACCATTTAAAAGGCTGCTGTTCTTTGCGTCTTAGAACATGGAAGTTCCCACTGAACATGAACGCATCACAGCATCAGCCGCACACAAGCAGAGCAGCCTGCAGCGGAAGTTTTAAACCTAGTGGGATATATATCCTCCAAAACACAGCGTCGGTCCTCGATGATATGAAAAATGCATGAGTGAAAGGAGGAAATTGTGTTTTCAGTGTTCAGGGAGTTAAAACACAGAGCAGCACAAGGTGATGCACTAAATAAGTTAGAGCCACGTTTGCCTCTGTTAATACAGAAACACGCAGCATGTTGCTCTGAGCACTGAAGCATCTGGATGGGAATAATATCTGTTTATCAGTTTATTTTAAAGCGGGTTTAAAAAAAAAAATGTTCTGAAACTTCTGGATATCAATCAGGACATGTTTTTCAGCTTTCATGCCAAAAGATGGAAAACAAGTTAAAAGCAGCCAAAATACTATTTATGTTTCTTTATTTTTTTTTACATTCAGCCCCCTGTGGAGTTATTTTATTTGTTCTTTTTTAACTGGATAAAAATGCATCTCAGTGAGAATAAAAAAACCTTTTTATCGTGCTGCACAAACTTGCTTTTAGTAACAGACACATTCAATAAAAGCAGATAAATACACACGCTTGGACACACTTTCTAGTTAAAATACAATGAAAAAGAAAACAGTTATAATGCATGGGAAAAGAATGATAGTTTTATATTATATTAGTAAAGTTTACATGTGGGGAAAGTCTTAAATTCTTCTATAATTATCAGCTCTTTCTTTACATTATTCCATGAAGATAGGAGCAGCATTTTAAGTTGTTTTTTTTTTTTGTTAATTTCTTCTCTAACTTGGGGAACCAACATCTGAACAAGATTTTGCGAGTACGAGCCGTTCTGATTTAGATTTCTCTCCACATGTACATCCAGAGATAAGAAGGAACCAGCCTAAGGAAAGGTTTATGTATTGAGCAATGTCTGTATGGACTCACACACAAGACACATGTGACACATCTGAAATCAATCGGACACGTGCACAAACACACACGTGATGTGATGCAGATTCGCGCCAATTCTTCCACATGATATCAGTGAGTGACAGGTGAGCCAAAGCAGCATCACAGGCAGAGAGGGAGGAAACAGCTGGCAGGAAAAGCAGGTTTCACACCAGAAAGATCAGCTTTGCAAATGTTTTAAAAAAATGCATTTGACATGTTTTGGCCCTTATTGATGAATAACGAGTGTAAAGGGCAGAAAAGTGAGCTGGAGGTCATTTCTATGCTAGGCTCTGTCTCAGGTGAGCCCAGGTTTGAACCCGTCCACATGTCTGAGTCAGAGGAATACTATTGCTGTTTTTTAATCTCATGACAAACCAAAGCGTGTTTATATCATTTAACTTTTATACATAAATAAAATCAGTGCAACCATGAAATCCCCTGTTCAGGCTATGAGCTTAGGCTGTCATAAATGTTTGCTATTATTTTCTGCTTTATCACCATTTGGCTCATAGACCAGGTGTAGAAATTCCTTTTCCTCTGTGCTTTCAAAAGTGTGTCTCAGTTAGTAATCTGTACTTGAAAACTTCGACATACTCTCAGCTTCATGCACCATTGCACCAGAAATAAATCAAAATCAAACTTGAAGAGCTGTTAATATGAATTTGCTGCCCCTGTAATAAATCAATGCGCAATAAATTTCTCAAACTCGAAAAAAGAAAAATCAGCTGGTTGATTAATCAGCTCAGTTAACCTCATTTTATCCTCCTGTCATAGGGATTGAACCAGGCTGGTCTTGCTTTAACATGATTGTTGCGCTGTTTTATTTATTTCTATATATTTTTTTCATATTTCAGCGAGTTCGATTGTGTAACAACAAACTATTAAGTCTGGTTGTAGTTCCCCTCTGTGGTTGCATAATATTAAAGCAGCCATTGATCCTAATTGCATAAGAACAAAACAGCGTCAGCAACTAAGGAAAAACAAAGAAGTATGAGAGAGAGAGAGATAAAAGAGGAGAGCATAACAAACAGAGCAAAACACAAACAAGAACAGAGGAAAACAAACCAGAGCGAGAGGAACACGGTGGTGAACACAAAGGGCTGGAAGGAGATCCATGTGAAGACGAAGCAGGACCCTGATTCATATTTTAATGTTTATTTAATCCCAAAAACCTTTAACGTATGTGTGTAAGAGAGAGAGAAAAAGTCAGGCATAGTCAGAAGTATGGCCTCCAATATTGTTTTGTCTTGTGTTGCCATGTGAAAATGTTTTTTTCTGATATTTGATTGAAGAGTTTAAGTGCTGTATGACTTTTTGCACACAAAAAATCAAGTAAAATAGTTTTGCATTATTCTACACAGCACCTCAGTTGAATCTAACCCTTGACTCTTCTTATTTTATTTTCCTCAACTACAACTAATATCACTCCACACTGCGGGGTGATTATATAATGTTGCATTATCAGTTTTTATAGTGAAATGTGTTAATAAGAGATGTCCCAAACCGTGAGGATCAGTGGCAGGTCGTGTCGGGTTAAATTCCTCTCTGCAGGATGAGTTCTGTACTTGACTGAAGATAGTTTGTGAGGGAAGACGCTCCACTCTGTCACACCACTGTAATCATGAGTGGAGTGTTTCTGGAGTCCCCATGAGGGAAACAGAGTCTAACTCGTCTACTGTACTGCACCATAGATTATTCTTTTTTAAAAAAATATCAGCTACAGATTGAAACACAAACTGAAAGCTAAAGTTTTTTCTGCAGACCTTTTCAGGGTTGTGTATGCTGTCGTTTCAGCGGCCTACATCAAAGTTTACCTCCTGGAGAATGGGATCTGCGTGGCCAAGAAGAAGACCAAGTCAGTGAGGAAGTCTCTGGATCCTCTCTACAACCAGGTCCTGGTCTTCTCTGAAAGCCCACAGGGGAAAGTGGTGCAGGTGAGACACACCAACACGCCCTGACGATTCACAAATCAGACAGTTTGGAAAGGAAAAAAAATAAGAAAAGGTAGCAAACATCCTTTAGCATGGAACCATCAACAATGAGACAATGAAATAAAAACAACTCACATGCTCTCCACCAGGTTTCCACCATAAAATAACATGAAGATGAACGTAGGTGAGAAAACGCTCCAGGCTGTCTTTTCGTGACAGAGACTTGTCGAGGAGCGAAGCAGAGGATGCTGGGAGGAAGAGCTTGACATTTACAGTGAGAGTCTGACCGCAGGGACCGCGAGGCTGTTTGAGCTGATTTTGTTCTTTCGGTTGTTTGAGCTTCAGCTGCTCTCAGGATCAAAAATGTCACATAAGACGAACTGAGAGAGTCTGATTATCACCACACTCCCTCTCTTCCTCCCTTCCTCCCTGCCACTCTTATTCTCCTTTCTGTCTTCTCTTTCTTGTGTCTTTTATTTTTCTTACTTTATTCTTTCTTTTCTTATACTCTCTGCTCTCCTTCCTTGCCTCCTTTTTTTTTCTCACTTTCTTCTCTTGCTGCTAATTTATTTTGGTTCCAGTCTCTATTTATCCCATCCCTCCTTCATCTCCCACGCTTGTTTCCTGTTGAGTTTCATGTATATTTCATTCTTCCTTTCATCCATTACCCATCACACATGTGTCCTAACCTGTGTCTGTGGCATGTTTGCTCAGTAATCAGCAGGTGGTGTGTTTTGGGTGGCGCGGCCTGCAGCTCTGCCTCAGGCTGCTCTGCTGCTCTTGTCACCGTGTAATTAGCCACTAAACGCCTCCCTCTTAATTATCTGCTGTCTGTGTTGCTGTCCTCCGAGTTTCATCAAACTCATTCACACTGGATAATGAAAATCGCTGAAATCAGCAGAGCTTTTCAATTTGTCACTTCCTGATTTAGCAAAGCAGAGCGCTGCTGAAGTACACGCTGGAAACTCATTCAGAAACCTCCATTAACTGTTTTGTTTTTTTTCGTTGGCTTAATACAAAACATGTCATGTGAGAAAATCAACTTGTGAATGATTTCATACATGTGTTTGTTTAAATGTCTTAACAGCTTTTTAGTCAACCTGTACTCTGACATTACATTTACTCTGGATGAAAATGATTCACTTTGCAGGTTTGCACTGTGTTGTCACTGCACAACAACATGATGCATGACTTCAGACCTGCATGCAAATGTTCTCTATCAGGGGAAGTTAATATTCTCTTCTGTTATAACTTTTCCTCCCATGCAAATTGGACTTTAAATAACAGCCGTAAAAGAAATATATTAAAACACTTCATCACAGTTTCAAACATTGTTGTAATTAAAGATCATATATTAGCAGCTGAGAAGCATCTGTCAGCTATAAAAGCTTCACTTTTTCTGCACAGCAGCTGTGTCCGTACTTGTTTCTTTATCTATTTTACAGTGTGATAAATGCACAATAAATATAGATTTATTGAATATGTGCAGATGAACAGTGGAATAATTAACATACAGTTTATAGAAGAATCTGAGTTTAAGGAAGAAACATTTATGTTTTTGCATTCTGTGTGTTTGTCCGTTTGTCTGTCTGTTGGTCTCTCTGCAGCTGCTGTCTCCCTTTTTTTTGCCTTTTTTTTTTTTTTAGATATGACTGTTTATACCCACTCATGGTGGCGGTGGTTCACAAGTTTTGCTCTTTTTTGTCAACGAAAGCAACATCTGCCTCAGTTATTTCTCTCACCTCATGTGTTGCAGGCCACATTTTGGCCTTAACAGCTTTTGTACATTGTGGAACATCTTGCTTTTTGGTTTGGTGTCCGACAAATATAACATACATCCATGGAGCCTGACTGTAGGATCATATTTTCGCTTATTAATGTGAGGAGTGTGAGATGAGCCAGTGTAGACAAACTGATATCAGCGTAACGCTTCCAGATGGACAGGACAACCAAACCCCATCCAGCCTCTATTTTTAATATCATCCTGAGAATTAAAGTGTCTGGATGACTGCCAGCTGATATTACTTGATTTTGCTGTGAGTTAATTGCAACAATAGAAATCAAAGGATGCAGAAATACCTGCCAATGTGTAAAAAGTCTGAATTCATGTCTGTTACGTCCGTCTGCAATCAAATAACTGGAGTCTGGATCAATCTCAATGATTCTCAATGCCTGGTCAAGATCTGCTCTCTTGGTATTGATAGAAACTGAAGTCCTCTGTCCTGTGATTGTGTGTCTCCCAGTAGGTTGGTGTGTGTGTGTCTGGTACACAGAGGTCAGGTCAGTGGGTTCAGGAGGTCACATGTTTGAACCCCTGAGCGCTCACGGTGACGGTGCCTGCGGCTGTTGGCTGCCGTCTCTGCGTAATTAGTCGCTGAACGCCTCCTTTCTAATTATCGGCTGTCCGTCTGTCTCCTCTCCTCCGCTCTGCACTCCCTGACACCATCCACTGATCATCTCGCTCTCTCTCTTATCTCATCCGCTCTGGCTACTGGCACATCGTCTCTTACTGGTGCTTTGTTTTATCATTTGGAGTAAGCACAAGCTAAATATCAGCTTATCCTAATTTCTCTGCTAGTCTCTGAGTTGATTTAGGTGTAAAAGATCTTAATCAGGTTTTTATTCAAACATTTCTCTTAAAGCTCACATAGGATTTATTTATGAAGGGAATAAATCTTGTGTAAACAGTAAGTACAATAAGGGAGATTAAGAGTTTAACTAATCAATGCAAACCAATGATAGAAAATCAGCCCGTAACATTTAAAATTTATCTTATTAGAAGAAGAATATCAGAGCATTTTCAATTCTTTTAATAACCTTAATAACCAGTACAGGTTGTTTTTTCTTCTTTGTCCTTTTTATGGCGGGTAGCAACCAGTATTAAGGTGCTTTATCTCCACACAGACTTAAGAAGAGAGTTTGATATCTAATTCAAAGAAAGCATGGAAAAATGGGTTACCTCATAAAAACTTATGTTTAGACTACAACTTCTTATTTCACTTTATTACTCAGGACAATGTTCTCAAGAGCTACAAAGAAAGTGTGTTTCAGTCATTGTTTGAATACTTGAGTGTAAAAAATAACTGCATAGTTAAAAATCTGCACAGTTAAGCGTCCCCCCGATGAGACGGAGCTGAGCCTCGGTCCAATTTAACCCCTGCCCAAAGAACGCCAAAGTGCTTCTGACAGCATTATGCATTTTGCAGGAATGTCTAATTAATTCTGCCGTCCCACTTTCTGGTGCTACTTAGCTTTACTCTAACTTTCAGCTCCAGTTCATCCACCCATTGTGTGTTTCCAGTTATCGTCACTTCATTGCAGCATGCTGGGTTTTTTGTTTTGTTAAATCACTTTTTGTCTTTCCATCAGCACCTGCAGTGTGTGTGTGTGTGTGTGTGTTAGTTCCACTTCCTTGAAAGTAGACCAGGAGAGGATCTAGGACACTGTATTTTTCTTTGTTTTTCATACACTCAGCCATTTCCTCTCATCCTGCCGTACGTTTCTCCCCTCTGAGCCGCAGAGTTTGAGGTCAGGACCTTGTTTTAGAGCGAGACACAAAGATTTCACATGCCTTTAGGAGGAATGGATTGATTGCAGCAGCTTTGGCTTTCTGAGTCTCTGCAGAAATCACATGTAGACACGCACATACCAGGCGAATTAGTATGCCGGCGTGCTCCGCCACACACAGGACCGCCACACGAGGAGACACACGCACAGACGGCTATTGATTATTTTGTCCGCTGCCTGACAAGATGTGGGGCCGTCTGAGATGAGCCTTGATGTTATCAGGATGTCGGGGGGGGGGGGGCAGAGGACACCTGATGTACAAACACACACACAGGTTTCAAAGCACACACACGCCCCCTCTCACATCTTCACACACACTCTCTCTCTCCATTTGCTCTAATTGAAACCTCAGCCTGCTCCATGCCGTCGAAACACAGAGAGAAACTGTCAGGATCCAGTGTTGCCTCGGAACAGATTTCCAAACCATCTGGATTAATGCTAATTAACCCCGCCCCCTTAACCTTATCACTTTGTCAATTATTCATTCTGGTCCTCCATTACCCCCAGGATGCTTTATATGCATGAATCAAGGGCCTCTGAAGCCACATTTGGCACTAAATCCCCTGAAATAAATTGAATTCCATTCCTGGAGGAGGAAACACTGACGGGATCATTTACCTGTAGACAACAATCTGCTCATCAATAACTTGTGATCTGGATTGTGTGATATTTATGCCAATATAGTCTGAAAATTAGATTGGAGATAGAGTAAAGCATTAATAAAAGTTTTCCCCTTTTAGACACTGCAGGTCCAATTCTTTGGTTTGTGACATTCGTCCCCCTAAATTTAGCATACTATTAATTTTATTATAAGCATGTTAACTTCTTGTTGTTTGCATTAAACAAATGCAACAAAAGCATGATTAGTCTTTTGTTTGTTTTTAAGAAAGCTCAAACCACAAGGATGCATTAATAGACCATTTAACCAGAAACGTGATGTTGCCCTGAACTCATTCAGGTGTATCAATGATTTTTTTTTGCAACACACTTGATTTAAAAGCTGTGATAATTAAAATATGGTTCTGAGTTGATGCTTAAAGACTGCAGACAAAGTCCTCTTCATTCTTTCAAACTAGACATTTGTATATATGAATGCAAGAATTGAATATTTTGGCTCAACATGATTTTTTCCTGCTCATTTATATCTTACCACCCTGTTTCATAGGTGATCGTTTGGGGCAACTATGGACGGATGGATCGCAAATGCTTCATGGGTGTAGCTCGAATCCTATTGGAGGAGCTGGACCTCAGCACAATGGTGATTGGCTGGTACAAGCTCTTCCCTACCTCCTCCATGGTGGACCCAACGATGGCGCCGCTCATCCGCCACTCCTCCCAGATGTCCCTGGAGAGCACCATCGGGCCCTGTTGTGAGCGATCCTAAGACTCCACAAAGAAATCTTCACTTTTGTTGTTGCGACAAAGATTCCACTGCAGTCTCAACCAAATCCTAAGAAACGTTTTTATACATCCTGTCGCCCTGCGCCTGGCTCAGCCGGGCGGCGCTGCCCCCCAGAGCAGGTAGGTGTCATAAGTCTCTCACTCAAGGGCACTTTGACGAGTCCGACCACGCTTGGGACTGAACCGCTCCCCTGACTGGGAAATGATTTTACTAACTGGTAGGTCATTTTGGCACTCATTGGAAATGTGCTGTAATTCTTTTGATATTGTATCAGACTGTTTCCCGAGACTCACGGGAAGCACATTTCTTTTGTTGTTGCAACCGACCGCCCCTCAGACTCACAGGACAACGTTGCTCTCTTCAGATCTCTTTGACGAGAAAACAAAAACCTACTTAATGAGGATACTTCAAAGGAGCGCTCGGCTGCCGACATTGATCACATCCTATTGGGACCACAACACACGGCGGCTCGGCTTCGCTTCAGCTACGCGCCTTCACAGCCTACATTCGATTCTCATTCCCAGGACTGCTTGTTGTCTCTCTGCGTCCTCATTAAATGGCTGGACGGAGTGTCATCTGTCCCTCCACAAGTCCGGAGAGAAAATGAGTCACCAGTCCACCATTTAGCAGGAGCAAGGGGACAGCAGATTGTTGTGGACTGGATGTGTGTGCAGCGGGACTACAGAGGACTTTAAAAGATTATACATGTATAGCTTTATAGCTATATATAGCTTATTTGTTGTAAGCAACCAAGACATGTTGGTTTCAAACACTCTGACTTGAGCTGTTTTTTGATTTGTGTCACACATTTGGCCCTTCAGTGTTCTGTTTGTTTGGTACTCTGTCTGTGAATGAGACTCCCATTTCATCTTG
>JAOWBC010000710.1:26609128-26621263 GCA_028566105.1 Hypoplectrus providencianus
TAGTTACATTCCAGCGCTGATTAAAATCAAGAGCTACCCTCTGTACATGACAAGGAAGTGAGTGTGAAGCGTGAGCAGAGTAACTGTCTGGAGAACACAGCCCTCTTCCAGAAAGCTCTGCAAAAACACGGCCTGCGCCATGGTAACAGACAGACACTGCCTCACGCTCTGCAGCAATGATTATTTCCATGGCAACATTATCAAAAGTTGCATGGCAACAATCGTAAGCGTGCCAGCCAGATCTGAACAGTGCCTCTCCTATCCGTCTTTCATCGTTTTGATTCCGTGCAGAGGGAACGCTAATGCCACGGTTTAACGTCACATGTCCCACATCTGCTTCTCTTATTGCATCTTCATTGTTACGGCAAAAGCTGATTTAACTGCAGGCTTTTATGGAGATGTAATGTAAAAGCTTGATTGATGCATTTATCGAACCGCAAATTACAAAACAGAAGAGGGAGATAAACATCCAGAGTCAAAGCGGGAATGACGCCATGTTTTTCAGCGTTGCATTACTGCTGGATTTGTAATTATGTCTGCAGTAAATCACGAGGATAATATAACATTTAAAGCAAATAGCACCTGGGACGCTTTAACTGCAGGTTCAGCTCTGCCGCAGTGTTGAATTTAAGATAATAAAACACATCCCGGCAGCAGCGGCAGCAGTTCTATCATGACAGGACATCCTGCCCCCTTTTTGTTTGATCAGCCGTAAAACCACCACCAACTGCACTTATTCTGCACTTTCACTTTGTTTTCAGCAGTTCACAGTCTTCATGGCAGCTCACAACTGTGTTTTGCACAAAGTCAACAAAAGTCAATAAACCTCCAGGCTCTGCAGATGAAGAACACACATGCAAGTAGGAACTAGTGAGTTATTTAACTTGTCAGCATATGCACAGCTTTTAGAAAACATTTACCAACCTCACCCCACACTGAAACATCAAGGAGAGGACACAAAGCAGGAGATTTTCCATTACTTCCCTTAAAATTAAACTTTCATTCATTTATATTGATTCATTTTGTCAAAGACGCCTTTTGAAGATGGTTACAAGGCATTAAATGGACCAAAATAATCCAAAATCCATATATTATTAATTACATGTGTGATTGACTGGAGCTATTGTTGACTTCAGATCCTGACTCTTATGCCGCTGATCCCCACAGGCTGCAGGCTCGCTGGTTTTAAAAGTTCAGCTGTGTGTATGTATGAAATGAGTTCTGTGGAAACGTTTCAGAGGATTTTATCCGTCCGGTCCAGTCTATGAATGTCTCAGTCCAGTTTCAGCAGGACTCTGATTGTTTTCATAGTTAAATCATTCTAAGTTGTTTCCTTCCTAGTTCCTGCCATAAATCCTCAGACAAATCTTGTATCAGTCATTCAAACGTTTTATTATTATTTTTTTTTCTATTTGGGGCCCTTCACCGTCCCGACAGAGAACCAAGATCTGGAAACCTCACAGCCTTGTTAAGGGCTCTCTGTCCTGTTGAATAATCTGTCTTTTGCTAACAAACATCTGGACAGTTCATAATTATTTTGACAAAATATATGCCCATTGGGCCCCACGGTGGCGCAGTGGTTAGCACTCATGCCTTACAACAAGAGTGCTTGGTGCCGGGGATTGCGAGTTCAAATCCCGGGATTACCTGGATAAAGCGGTTAAATGAATGAATGAATGAATGTGTCAATCGCAGTCAACTGTCACTTTCACTGTTGTTAAAACATCGGTTGGTTTCCATTGAAGCTGGATGCAGGATCTAACATGTCAATTATTCTGCGGGTTGATTGAATTAAACTGCTGATGTCTAAAATAACATACATTGGAGTTGTTTGTTTTGCGGTGAGATGAGACGCCATGAAGGCGAGTTAATGTTCCACATATGGCCTGAGGGGTTTCCACAGAATCTTCTTGGCAAAAATGTGCAAACAAACCGGTTGGTATTTAAATGAACCATACATGATTTTCAGTAACAGAGCTAAATAAACTATGCAAAAAGCAGTAGCATGGTCCTTTAAATAATCCTGATGTCATGACCAGAGGTAGCTGTCTGACTGTTCAAAGCTTCGTGAAGCCATGCATGAATGGAGACACAGAAACAGACTAATGGGATTGAGTGCTAAATTGTGGGAAGAGATTTAGCTCCGTGCAGGATAAAGGCTCCACGTTTAAACAATGCCAGAAGGTTGCACTTTGCCAAGTCTTATCTACAATGCATGAACAGCAAATTATACTTTTGCTCATTTTGCAAATTATACATTTGCTGATTAGGGTGTTCATGCTGTCCTGCAATTTGTACATTTCGAACAGCTCATAAATCAGTAAGTAATTGTTCGCCCTTTGCTTAGATTAAGCCCTATAAGCTCGCAGCTTTCATATCATCACATCACTGAAACAGCCAGTGCTTCTACCTCGCTCTTTACTGTCATCTGCAACAGGTACGAATGTGAAAGCAACAAACAGAAAAGAAAGATGTCTTCACTCTCTCGTCTAATTATAAAACATTATTTCGGCTCAGAGGCCGAGCGACCCCCCTTACTTGTAATTCTGCTGTTTACGAGGAAGTGGTGCATTTATTTGCGGTTTAATCCCTCTCCCTGGCCGGCCGGGGCGGTCAGATGACAGGCGTTAATCTCTGGACTGCCTGCCTGACTGACTGCCTGCTTACTAATGTGGGATTAAAACCGAGCACGCCTCCATCACGTAGCAGGCTCAAAACCCAACAAGTGGGGTCAGTGGGGATGATGACTCTGAGCTGTGTGTCATGTTACCGCATTCAGTCTCTCCCAGCACTCTGTCCCTGTTTTATGTTTTTTTTTCATTTGAGAACTGTGAAACATTTTGAAGAACTGAGTAGCTCAGAAGTTAATCTTTGCCTTGCATATATATATATATAAAAAAAACTTTTCTGTCCCTTCCAAAGATATCACATCATCATCTTGTTTTTAACATATCTTTCTGATATTAGGTTTTGACAGGAAATACTTCACATGGTGTTTGCAAGATGCTCTCAAAAAGCAGTTTGATTGGGAGTTGAAGCTGCACCGCTTCCTCTTTCTAACAGTCATCCGCTGTATGTTGAGGCTGCTATAATCAGCATCTTTTATTCCTCTGGGACAACACACTTCTTGTTCCTTTGTTTTACTCCTTGCTGTCTTTATTGGATTTTTCTTTAGACTTCACCACAGCAAGAAACAAAAGAATTATAGCAGGGAAAACAATGTCTAAAAGCAGCAACAGAACATCTTTTTTTTAAAGATATATTGAGTACGAAATGGCAGGAAACAGAATTGTTTGACGTTAAACACAGCCGTGCATTTAGTCTGACTCTCTCTGCTGCTTTCAGGAAGTCATCTAGATGTTTGTCATTCTTCCTGTCACATGACCTCCCGTCTAACGACACTCACAGCGGCTGTGCAAACAGCAGCCCTCATGGTGTTACAGCCCGCAGTCTGCACAGTGAGCTGCATGTTGGCTGCAAGCTGGTGTTTGCCAGGCGGAAACAGATCGAAGAGGAGCAAAATGCAAAAATTTACACCATTTCATTTTCCCTTTTTTATCGTCTTGTCTTCTAATTGCACGACAAGATTTAAATAATATTGGCATTGCAGTGCTGACTTCAATATTTTCCTGTCAGGATCAGGATTCTTTTCTCTGGTCATATCTATCATTTCAGATAATCCACAGACTGAATATCAAGTGATCTTCCCGTTCAGACTGGAGGCCTCATTCCTGGTGATTTCCCAGCAGTTAGAAAAATGGATTCCAATGATGTCTCAAATTCATAGTGAAACAGAAACTTCTGCTTTGGCATAAAACACCTCTCTGCAGGCTGTCTGCATGTTCCCAATACTCTTATTTTTACCAAATATGTCTAAACTGAGTATTTAGTTTGAGAGTTTTAACCTCTCATCCTTTGCACAAAGTCCTTTGGGTACTCTAAAATACACTTCATTTTGGGGGGTGTTTTTACTTTTTATCACTTTTCTTGCAATATATGGAAGGTATGCATGAAGCAATTACTGGGAATATGACTGAAAAAGTGGATATAAACATGAGAATGTGAACAGAGGACAGTAGTGTTTTGCTTCAGGAGTGTTTCTGTCTTGTTGTTTGGCAAAGTAAAACTGGGTTGCCTCTGAATTGCTTGATAACCTGCTTTTAAACTGAGATATTTGGATTTTTATGACTTTCTATTGTGAAGACCCCTTCTTAAATCCTTCATTTAACAACAAAATAGCATGCAAGACAAACATGACATGAGAAGTCAGTCCATTAACTGTGGTGGATGTTGACAAAACATAATCTGGGTAATATTTTTTTACTGTTCACCTTTGAATTCCTTTGTTTACAACCTGTGTGATGGTCTGTTTTTCTCCCTTTATGACCTACTTTTAACGATTTAGCTGTGGTTCAAGGTCTAAGCAATTACTCTACTGAGGGCAGCACTACTAATACTGATAAAATCACCTATAATACATGTTGTCAATCATTATTTCTGCCTCTGAAAGATATTCAGGAAGCAAATAAGACCTGTTCGTATATTTGACTCAATTTTTTTAAACTACAGTTAAAATCAGCAGTGAATTTGTGTGTGTTGGAATCAGTGAAACCATTAGTTTGTTGATCGAAGTATAGAAAACAGGCTCAGGAATTGGACAATGCTGTGTCCAATGACTTTTTTTTTTTTGGGATCGAGAAGCTGGCTGAATCTCATTAATCTTGATTTGCATAAGGACAAAGAGCAAACAAGGTGCAGCCCTCAGTGCACCAGGTGAGTTTGCATCCAAGTTGGCAATTGGACAGTCATAAAACATAATTTGCATGACAGCACATGTTTTGGCAAGCAGTGAGTGTTGATGACATCCATCAGTGACTAATAACGAGATAGAGAGGGAAGGTCAGTGGCTTCAGTCCACAGCGTGAACCATCAGCCAGAACAGTGATTAAAAAATACTAAGACGGGGTTCATGAGATTACCAGCTGGGTCGTGTCTTGTCATGTTTGAGATAATGTTGCTTCACCTTGTGTGTTGATCATCATGGGAAAAAGTTTTCCTGAGAACAACCACTGTAGTGACACCTAAAGAAGAGGTTGTTTGAGTAATCGGACAGGTGTTTTTATGTCCTTGGAGAGATAACAAACGTGTAAGACTCACTCTTAAACAGGTTCACTGGTGTGTGATTGAGATCAAAATACAAACGGAAGTTATAAAGGGGTGTGGTCCAAGCCAGGGCCATGGACGGAGGGGTGGGAAGTAGGTTAGGATCCATGGCCTTATTTGGTGGCATTTGATGATGGTCGTTGGTATCACCAGAGCATCAATGGCTCACTGTTAGTTTGTGGTTATTGGCAGGCACAATAAGGCAGATACATTCTTAAACAGTTCATGCAACAGATGACTGTTCACATGAGTCCGGACATCTATTTTGCAATTCTGTCAACCGTTTATCAGCCAGCTGCAAGAACTACAGGATGACCATAAATGTTCCTGTAATAAAGTGTTGGAACTAACCTACTTTTATGTGCCAACACAATCTCATGGCACATGGAAGAAATGTGTTCCTGACAGACCAATTAGCCCATAAAAAGGTTTGTGGCAAGTTTAATGGGTGATAATTAGGGTAATATAAAATAATAAATGTAATTAATTTAGCACTTTGTCAAAACAAGTACAACAAGTACAGGGTACTGTACAAGGAAATAACAAATGACAGAAAGGTCAGTGTTAATCATAAAACTATTAGCACAGTAGCATTAGGAAAACAGTTTGTTTTTTTTTTTAAAAAGAAGACATTTTCACATTTCAACAATGAAACAAGTCGTGTGGAAGCTCAGTAAGAAGGATCACAGGGAGCTTGACTTTGTAAGAGGAGTCTTAAATGAAGAGATAGACTTATCCATCCTAATCTCTTCTGAAAGGTTGTTTCAAAGAACTGATGGCAAATCCTGTCACTTTTGTTCTTAAGTCTGGTTTAAGGACCCACCAGGACAGCAGCATTTGAAGACCTCAGCCTGTGGCAGGTCAAAGGGTCAGTAATACAGCTTGGGACCAAACCAAAGATTTAAAAGTTAGATTTTAAAATCAAGTCTAGCACTACCAGGCAGACATGGTGGCTGCATGCTGGAACAAGTGTTGAGAGACTTTTTGCTGCCGTCAGAGAAAAGGAAGTGGAAATATAGCTGCCATGAAGTAAAAGCATGAGTGAATGCTTGAAGACTGGGAGACAGAAATGTATGATTTTGGACATTTTTTTCCTTTGAAAGAAGGACATTGTTTACATGGTTTCATAATCAATTTAAAAATGCTGTAATGATTTGCATAAAATCTCCAAAAAGCCCCTTTATCGAGCTGCTTTCCTGTCGTATCGCTGTGCAGATACATAAAACCAAACTGCTTCAGCAGTTCCCATTTCAGGGCCAGAGGAAAGGTCAACATGTGCAACTGTATCACAGCAGAATGCTCGAATCCTCGGGTGCTACTTTATTATCAAGACCAGACCACTTCATTTGATAGGAACACGAGCAGGAAGTTTGGTTCTTCTGAGTTGATTTTAGTGGTTATTCTGAGTCATTTGAATGATGCAAAGCTGCCTTTAGGAACAAGTATGTGCATGAGGCAGTGTGTTTGTGTGTTTATGGAGATCCTAAACAAATCTTGTACTTAGTGCTCATAGAATAGGCAGCACAACAATGTCAAAGCATTTATAAGGATGTTTTCCACATCTGCCTGCCACTGAGTTTGACTGTCTTTGTCTCCTTGGTTAGGGTTAGGGGTAAAAAAAAAAAGGCGACTCGTTCCACATGAGATCATGGCTGTTGTGTCGGCCCTGCGACCCTGGAAGCCTTTCCAGGGTGTAGCGGATTGGGCGAGGTAACCTGCACCTTGCCCAATGCCAGCTGGGATCAGCTCCAACCCCATGAAACCCCATTTGACTAAGGGGTTAAAGATAATGGATGGATGAATAGACACATCTGTTAATTATTCATGTCCCAGTCTGATATTACAACCATTAGTAGAACATTTGCATATTTGATTTCTTTGTGGGAATGGCTGACTTTGCCAGTAAAAATTACAAGATATAACATACATGAAAATGAGTGAAAGAATGTCTTCTTTATTTTTAATGCTGCCCATGAATAGTACTAATAAAGTGTCTGATATAGTGAAAATGATTCATTATAATCTAAAGATGCATTAAGAGTGATGAGTGTTGTTGTTGTTGTTGTTATTGTTGGTCATTGGTGCTTTTTATAAAATGTTTACATTTTTCATATCTTGGGTAGTCTGTTCCTGAACTTCACATGTTCAGCTATGTTGTCCTGACTTCTTTGTATGTTTAACCAAACTTGGCATTTAAAGGGCATTTTCAATGTGGAATTAAATGAATTTCCCCTTCTAGGCAGTTTTTCAGAGACTGTGTAAGGTCATCGGGTTCAACATTACACAGTGGAAATTCACTGTCCCCGCCCACTGGCAGCAGCTGCCGTCCAATGACAGAGCTCGATACAGGAAGGTGCAGAGTGTCAACGTTTCACCACATGGTTCCAACAAAGCCATTATTTTATTACAAAAAAATGTTTTATTAAACCACTATACTGTTTTAATCTCCACTTTTTTCTGCACATTGTAAGTGTTTTACATCGTCTCAGAGCAGTCAAACAGACCTCCTCCTTATCTTCACCTGGCGGCTTGAGTCTGTAAGAGATTTGATGCCAGTTATTTTGATTAACTACAGCCACACATTGACTCTGCTCATTTGCTCTGAATAGATAATGCTCCATTATGGCTGCAAGTTGTTGACCCGGGCCAAAGTTCAGCGGGTTCCCAGGAGCATGACCTGACATCAGCAGCAAAAAATATCCATCTGAAAATGCTTTTCAAGAATGTAGCTACCTTAAATAGTTTACTGGGATTACTTCAGTGGGAATCTGAAACTTCCAGAGCCATTAAAACTCAAAAAAGACTCCTTAGTGACTATTGATTGCTTCTTACCGTTCGGCCCAGAATGTTTGTCATGAATGTGCTTTATTAACTTAAGAACAAAGTTAATTTCTTTTTGATGGTTATATCCCTTTTGGTTTGTTTGCATAATGTCTGACCTCTCTAAGATTGGACAGTTTAATGCTTTTAAATGTTGGATATTGAAAAGTATTGCTAGTTTTATTAAACTACATATAGATCCTAAACATCCAGACTTACACACACCGCATTACGGTTCAGATAACTTTAATATGCCTGACTGCTCTTTGTACTCAGCCGGCTGTGTTAATCTCATCTCCTTATTTGTGCCTCCCCAAATCAAAACCAACATCTGAGAGGTAACTTTCAGATATTACATAACACCAGTACAAACACAGTAGTAAGATAGTGTTTGGAAAACAGTGGAGGGGTGACATTCACGACCAATTAAGGGTTAAAGATAAGACAAGGATACAGAGTTGAAGCTGTCTCAACGTTCCCCCCTAGAGATAAACATGGAGGATTTTATGATCATGGCACAAATGTTCTCCTACGATCAGTTCAGTTTGACTTGTTCTCATTGAAAAGCTTCTGCAAACTGAAACACTGGGTTATCATTTTAATGCACTTGATTTCAGTACATTAGATATAAAACTGAGCCTGTTCTGTTTCTCATCAGAGTCTCTGCATTATAATGTCTTTCCAAGTTTTCAAATCCCTCACCTTCTCTTTTCAGCAGGGTTTTTCCTTAATGCTAAAAATGTCCGAGGCATTGCGGTGCAGTGTTAGCATGGTGGAAACTTTCTCTGCTGCTTATGAAGACTGAAATAAGGACTTTTGCCGTCGACAAAGTTTTTATTTCCTTTGCGATGAAAGGTCAACCGACCATCCGAGCATTCAAAATGGAGAAAGACCAAAAGATCTGGGATGCTCTGCACTCTTTACCTGAGGACCACCCCCATTTGACGTGTGACACTTCTTTGTCTGTTGGTAATCAACACAATTTGCAAATGACAAAAGCAAGTCTGGACATCATGAATTGCAAAGGGTAAAAGGTACAAAGGGTCTCAGAGGGGGACTAGAAGCAGGGCCATCCTAAATGAATTAAAATTGCATTAACATAACTTCTGTCACCTGAGAGCAAAGCAAACTTTTGGCTCCTTTTTGTTATTCTCAGCAGATGTAAAGGCAAACTGATGATTAGAAGTTTCTCATGTGCAAATGGATGTTTTTTGATCTTGTTATGGTGCTAGAGGAAATATCAGGAAAACAACCAAAACTAAAGGGTTGGTTCTTTGAAGATCATAATTATTCTAATGAACTTGAATAATGCAAAACCAAATTTTGGTCTTCAAAATGTTTATTCATGGAACAAAAGTTGGTCAGACAGAATTATCTTTCGTATCCACTAAACAGCGCATCACGTTTTAGAAAGTTGATTGGCTGAAGGAGTTTTTTTTTGTAAAGACAACTTCTTCCCCTCCCTCAATATAAGTAATGTCTTACTCTGTAATGATATACGAACACAAAATGTTTCTGGCCATTCTATCAATAGTTTATGTAAAATAACCACATGGTAGAGGTTATTTTTTGTTCTATACCACGTGTTAACAAAACTGCGCCTCTTTGTCTCCTTTTGGTTTCAGTTCTGCATGCATCATCCACATGATGTAAATATCGCTGTGACACAGTTTGGCTGCATCTTTTCAGCTGTGACAGACACAGAAATGTTGCATGGACAGTTTTATAGAAGACAATGTCGCCTTACTGCCTGGTTCTACCATAGATTTTAATAAAAACAGTGGAAGTCTAATACAGAGAGGGAAATCCTAAAATGAACCCATAAATACCGGCCTGGAGACCAGACAAATCTGCTAATCTCACTTGTGCTTGCTTCTGCAGATCAGTCAGGTCACTTTCCCCTTCACACAGATTTCCAACCAACAGGTCTGACTGGATGATTCTTGAACCTCAGATCAAACTGTCAAACCAGCCAGTGCTCATCAAACATGGATCAAGGTTTTGTTACCAGAAATTATAGGAAGTCCAATCATGTTTCATGGTTTATTCTTGTTTAGATAAGAATATGAGCTGTAAGTTTGCAATGACATGCAAATAATTAGAAAGTATAAAGTCTGATTCAGACCTAGTGTCCATATGTGGACGTAATTTTTCTCTATTATGTCAAAAGATGAGGCTCAGTCTTTATACTGAGCAGGTTCCAATAAGCCCAAACATTATTAGGGAATAAAAAAAAATACACATCAAACAAGAGGTTAAAGACACTCAAGATCATCTTCATTGTAATTGAGTACAGTAAGGCAACATTGGCGGGCCAAACAACACAAAAACTTCAAGTTCATTGAATGAACACCTCAGAAAACGATGTTGAGTCTGTGATGAGTAGACATTTGCAGCAGATTGCATTATGATGATGCATTTATAAGTTCTAATGCAGTTGTTTAGGATGTATGAGTTGCTTCACGCTATAGCCTGTACATACACTGTATACATTCAAATGACGGCTCTCTAACTTTGCATAGAATCAGAGCTGCTGCTTTCACGCTGCAGGCGGATCAGCTGCACGAACTCCTCACAGTATTCCTTTATGTCCACCGTCGCGTGCACTCCAGCGTTTGCTCACGGGCACGCGCGTAATGGTGGGGGGGTGGATGGGTGGATGAGGGTAGCCGAGGAGCGAGAGTGTGGGTCCGTGAGAGCCGGTTTAGATACCAACCAACCAACTCGAGAAATGGGTGGGGGGAGATCGGCCCCTTAATGCTGCATTCACGTGCAGCTCGTAAACCCCACATGCTTACTTTGAAAACTGAAAACATTTCTGCATCTCATGGCGGATTCTTTAAGCGCTGATTGCTGGTAGCTGATGATAAAGCGGACAGTGGACAAAAAAAGAGCTGTGTTTTGTGAAAAGAAAGATCATGAGAAGTTGCGCACCAATGCATTACAAAAATCCACCCAGTGCGCGAGGAGAGATGCAGCGATCGCCACAGTTCGCATCACTTCCAGTCCTTACTTTGGACTGCTTCGCTCGTGTAACGGCGCACTTGTCAGAAATCAGAGGCGGGCCCAGAAAACAGCGTCACACAGCTCTCCTGTAGCTCGCCGAGGAGGCAGGCCGGTGTTTTTCCACTGCGCGGATGTCTCATGTCCCCCCTGTTTTGAGAGACAAAGGTCAGAAAGAGAGGCTTATAAACAGGCTAAAATATAGGCTACCGACGCGTCCAGCCCTCAGTCGCTCTCACAGACACAGGAGGACACGGACAAGACGACACGTACAAGGGACCGCGCTCAAAGGACATTAAAAGGACAAAATAATATACAATATTACATCAACACGGCAGGTAACGGAAAAAAACCCCTACATCCTCGCTGCACACCTCTGTAGCGAGGCTGTGAGGGATGAATGTGCTATTTTATTGTCATTTTATTAGAATTTCTTTTAATTCTAATTCAGAATTTATATCTATTTTGCACCTGTGTTGTGTGAATGGGATTCTTTTTAATGCAAACCTGGATGAGCATTTAAGAAGGTTTTACGTGAATTCATGAGTGAGAAAAATGATTTTCCTGTGTTTTCTTGTATTAATTGGTGCTTTCAGTGGTGGTAGCGTGGATGCAGGTGTGGAAGCGTGGTGGGGAAGCTGCGATGTGGGTTTGGATACAGGCTGTTCTCCCTCCGCGCGTTCATTCGTGCGCTGTTGGATTTGTAATATTTTAACAGATTTTAATGCATCTTGTTTATTTCCATGTCATCAATATGTGTGCAGAATATTTTCTACACGTGTGTCAAACGTGACCATTGGACATTTCATTTAATGTTTCTCTTTTTTTCCGTCTTTTTTTAGGATGTCGAGCAGTCCGTTTTTTTTTTTTTAGGCTTCAGGTTTTTAGTGAGCATTTTCTTTATATTTACACTTCTAGTCTTAAGTCTCTGGCCTTATTTCACAGATTGAAAAGATATTGAATAGGAAACAGCCAGGCATTGTTTGTTTTTGCTTTTATGTATTGACATTTAATTTCCTAATTGAACTATAGCAGAAAGGGGAAGTGAAGCGCTCAGAGGCGGAGATGCTCGTCAGTCGCACGTTGCACATCATGCGCTGCTCCTCTCCAGCGCACCCTCTCTCTCTCTCTCTCTCTCTCTCTCTCTCT
>JAOWBC010000710.1:26631930-26644242 GCA_028566105.1 Hypoplectrus providencianus
AGGCTGTAACCATGATGCCTTTTCCTACAGTCTGGGCAATTCTCTTCTTCATTATGCTGCTGCTGCTTGGCCTCGACAGTCAGGTCAGCACAAACATTAATCTCACATTAACGCAGCTGTTAGAGCTGCAGGAGCCTGGATGCCAAGGAAGTAAGAATACAAACAGCTTTAATTAAGGCGCCTGTGAGCAAGACACTTACTGACCTGTGCAGAGTCTTTAACAAAAAAACAAACTCCTGCATCATATTCTAGTTTTGGATTTATGATTGTTTCTGTGCATCTGGATTTTACTGCAAACAAAGAGCAGACTAGAAAAGAACACAACATGCAAATAGTTTAAAAAAGGAAGAGCCTTCATCCTTGTGGTTGTCGCTAACATCACTGTGTCTCTGTGTCCTCGTGCAGTTTGTGGAGGTGGAAGGGCAGATCACATCACTGGTGGATCTGTATCCGTCCTTCCTAAGGAAGGGTTACCGCAGAGAGATCTTCATCGCTATCATCTGCTGCATCAGCTACCTGCTTGGACTCACCATGGTTACCAAGGTAAACAAAAACAAAAAAACCCACACAAGCCATTTTACCAGAATAAATAAAGAAACTTAGAAACAATACAGCCATGTGCCCTTAAAGTTTTTCAAAGCTGCAGCATTTGGAGGGACTTGTCTATCCCAGTTACTGTATTAGTAAAGTATAAACTGCATACAGCACAAATTGATAATTGTATATATAGAGGGAGGCTGCTGGCCTCATTTCAGGCTGCAGCCCACAGCTCAATACATGAGGAACAACAGAGATGATAGAGCTATTAGTGTGAGTCCCTGGGGAGACGGCAGGGGGCTATTTATACTGTCAAGTCATGAGAACTTCCCTTCCCTCCTCTGGTATTAATAGATAAAGTAGACCTGACTTAGCTTTTCAAATCTTTCTCTTCCTCTCTTTTTTTTTTCTTGTATGTTTTTCTCATCCTGTAAGTTTTTCTCATCCTGTCTTACTCCGGCCTTTGATGTCATCTCATTTGCTTTTTCTCTTTCCCTTAAATTATTCTGCCATGTTCACTTTTCTCTCCTTTTTCTCTTTTTGTTTCTCATACATTCTTCCTCCTTACATTACCCATTCTCATTCTTTCCATTTGAACCATTTTGTGACTTAGCATACCATTTGTCTCGTACTAAAAGAGTTTTCTCAGATATTTTGACTTGTCCGATACAGATGTAACTCTCATAAAGTATCAGGTTTGTGTTATTTTGCCTCACAGCAGGTCAGATCATATCACAGCTGGATGTGAGAAAGGCCTGTTGAAATCTTGACTTTTACTGAAAGCAAAATATGGTTAGTTTTACACTAAAATCCAGCGGAAAATCTGGAAAAGTGGTGTTTCATTCGAATTTTTCAAGACAGAGAAGAGCATCATTTTGTCACACTCATTGCCTCTATGACTGGGCACACTGAAGATATTTTTTTTGAAAGACAGCCAAACTGAATAACACCAAACAAAGTGACCTGTACTGGAACACACTGCAGTGTGAAGATGCATCATTCCTTAATTAAAATAAAATGAGTCCCATTTAACCAGATTCCCTGCACAGCCAATGCAAAAGCACAGGCAGACTTCTGAAATAAAGGCTGCTAACATGCCAAGATACATGGCAGAATAGCGTAAATATCAGATAACTGTCCTGTCTGGACAGGCTGGCTTACACAACGCAGTTAGCATGACGAGTCTTTGTGCCAAATATCTAATTTCTTCAAAGCTAGAGGAAAACATATTTTGAAAGATGAAAAAGGTTGAATCCATTGTGTGCAAAAACAGCCAGTGAGACCTTTTTAAAGCACATATTGATTTTGATGAAGTGTCTCTGTCCATCATTGCTTCCCGTCCCTCCACTTTATGTCTCGCTCCCCTGAAAGACGATCGCTCCCTCACATGACTCGTATCCTCAGCCTCTCAAACCTGCTCTCACGCAGCGATCTCAACCTTCTCACTGTCATTTTACTCCCTCGCTCCCTCTTTCCTTTCCGCCGTTCCCATGACAACAGCTTTTTATGGCTGCGGTGGCCTGGTTCAAGTTTAGGATTCCCATGATTGTTAAAACAGTTTTTTTTGCACTGGACACACGGACACGTGAGCACACGCAGACGGGTCGCTCACGTGTGAACATGTCAGCTCAACATCTGGTTATTTTTAGTCTGGAATTATGGCTGTTTCCCTTTATATACGGTATTTTTAGGACCCTTTTTTATTATCTTTGAAGAATCACATGCTTAATTCACATGCTCCTGCACTTTAGTTACTGTTATTGCTAATTTAAAGCACCTTAAAAAAAGGGAAAACTGAAACTGAATGCACCAAATGACTAAGTAGAATATCTGCACAGGACTTAATGTTGGAAATAAATAAGATATGGCCTGATGTGCAACTGGAAACACTAATTTTCATCCCTGTTTGTGTCTCTGCAGGGTGGCATGTATGTTTTCCAGCTGTTTGATTACTATGCAGCTAGCGGTGTGTGCCTTCTGTGGGTGGCATTCTTTGAATGTATAGCTGTTGCCTGGGTTTATGGTGAGTACCGTCCTCTGAAATATGACACAACATTGTTTCTTTGTTCGATATATATGTAATGACTCCTGAGCCGCTTTCTTTGCACAGGGAGTTAATGCTTCTAATGTACTGTCTTCTAATGTCTCCATGCGCTGAATGTGACGTGCGGCTGTCTTTGCACTCTCCTTAAGAGCATCCACTCTGAGATATAACTGTATCACAGTGAAGTCCATTTAGAGACGGCAGAATTATCTTATCAGACCACATGCCAACTGCCGGGAAGCAACAGCAAATACTTTAAGTTTGATATGGATTTTCACATCATTATAGTTTTTGTGAAACATGAGCTGGAGGGTACTGGGATCTTGCAAAAGGAATAATAACATAATGACTTTTAGGACACGCTCTGCTGTGTGTAAGTGAGGTGAATACAGGTTAGCACTACTGAAGGACATTAAGTTATAGCTGATAAATCATCCATGCACATGCACACATTTGGATTACTGGTTACTGCGTGTGCCTATATCTATATCTTCTAAACTTTTCCTATCATCCTTCCTTTTTTAGTATTTTCTTCTTAGGTTTTAATGCTTTATTTCCCTCTTTATTAATTTCTTTATGGCTTGTTAAAAGTCTTGCCTCTGTGTTTAAACTTTGCAGCACAATGTTGCCTCATTGTTGTGATTCTGTTTCGGCTGAAGAGTTTACTTGCACAAAATAAACAGAGGGTATTTTACTGTCTTCACAGGCGTTGATAATTTCTACGATGCACTTGAGGACATGCTTGGCTACAGACCAAATCCTTGGATGAAATGGAGCTGGACTATTATCACTCCTGTACTGTGCATGGTAAGTGCCTGCTTTTATGGTGAGAAACAGAGAACCGTGACCATCAGATAAGTTCAGTCTGCAGATGATGACTAAAGACAAGAGTTCAGCTTCTTCCTCTTTTTATTGCAACAACTTGTCTGCTTCCTGAAACGTTTAAAGGTGTCACTTACACAATGAGTTTATGTTTATATGAAAAACAACAGTCCCCCAGTTTGTGCATTTAATATATATTTCATTTGAATTGTATTCAGTTAAATTCAAGATGCTAAAAAGATTTGCAGATCATTGCATTCACTCTAACTTTTAGTCCTGACTCTGTGTGGTCACAAGATACCAAACCAACTCAGTTACAAAAAAAATTTAAACATACACACATCCCTTTAAAGGCTGACATGCAATCAACCACTGGTTCCTCTTCCTCTTTTCTACAGGGCTGCTTTATCTTCTCCTTGGTCAAATACAAGCCATTGACGTACAACAAGGTCTACGAGTACCCTGACTGGGCCATCGGAATAGGTTGGACTCTGGCCCTGACCTCCATGATCTGCATCCCCATGGTGGTCGTCATCAAGATCATCCGATCTGATGGGCCGCTCATTGAGGTGGGTGGAGCCTCCATTTGGTCGCTCTGCTTTGTTTTAAGGTCTCAATGAAAGAAGTTTTGTACTTTATGCATGTATGCAAATGTTTTTATTTCAATGTTTAACCTTCTCTTCTTTCTCTCCTTTCCCATCCACCCCTCCCTGTCTTCCCTGCAGAGGATTAAGGTGGTTGCAGCTCCGGTTCGCGGCGGGGCCAGCTCCCGTCCGGCAGACCACCGTGGCCTCAAGGAGCTCACCTACCCGCTGGACCCCAACGGGAACAAGGGCCTGCTGAAGGCTCCAACTCACACCATCGTAGAAACCATGATGTAAAGGAATGAGGCGGAGGCTCTCCATGAGATCGCTCTCCTCTCCTCTCCTCTCCTCTCCTGTCCTGTCCTCTAAAATGCTTCTAAAGCTAGCTAGTTTTCTGTCTATCTGTCTATCTGTCTGTCTGGTGGACTGATAAGGGTTTTAAGGAAAAAAAAAAAAGAGTTCCCGTTTCAAATCTTGTAGGAATACTTTGGAAGTAGTTTGCTCTTGGTGGGTTTTCTTAAGAGGGTAGCAATCACATTTCAAATCTATTTCTGAATTACTCACAGTTACTGGTGCTGGTCCTTTTTTCTAATCGTAATATCCATGTGACTACATGTCCCGCTGTTGTCTTGTTTAAAGGCAGAGTGGCAGGTTAGCACCAGCCTCTGGTCATAGGCTGGTATTTTTATGTTTGTTCCACCAGCTACTTTCGCAGTAAACCAGCCATTGTTCTAAAAAAAAAAAGGAAGAAAGTGGTTATGAGTCTTGGAATCAAACAGCCTTTTTTCTGTTAGAGTGAACAGGGTGCACTTATCTGAGGACATGTGCCATAGGGTTCAACTTTGGCTCCGTCTGTTCAACTGTGTGCAGCAAACGTCCAGATGAGGTGCAAGTTTGAGGCACTGCAGGCACAAAATAGTTATTTAAAAGTTGTTTCGCCATGTCAAGATTAGTGGTTGACAGGTATATGGTCACATTCTCCCCTGCAGTAATCAGAAAATTGGAAAATAATAATAATATCCAGCTGCAAGAGGCAAGTTTTTGTGAAAAATATGACCAAACCTTGCACCTCTGAGTTCAAAATGTGGCCTCACAGGGACAATCTCCCAAACCCAACAAATGTTACATCCTATACATTGATTTCTTCCAACTCTGAGTTACTAATACGCAAAATAGCCCAGTGCAGCTAAAAAGAAAAAGACACATAAATGTAAAATTAACACAGCCATGATAGCCGATGACCCTTATCGAACCAGGATCTGGTTTTTAAATGCACCTTAGCACAAATATCCCCTTCTTCCATAGCCATAAACTATGGGTCAAAGAGAAAACTAGCACTGAGACTGCGTCGGGGAAACCCGCTGCTGCACAAAGAGAGAGGTATCTGAAAGGATTTGAAGTGTGGAGGTTGAACCCTTGAGTGTGTTGTCTGTGGCGTACTGTACAGTAGTAGCTAATCAGTCTATCTACATATATCTATCTCTCTATCTATCTTTCTCTGTCCTAGACCAGTTTACAGTACATTAGTGACTGCACTAGGCACTCTTGGCTTACAATTTTGGATTGGATTTATTTTGTTTTCTACAGAGGAAGTTACATTATTATTAGTTTTTCCTCTGTCAGTGTTTAGATTTTTTATTAAGACTATAATGTTATTGTTATTCACTATTGATGATAATTGCTGTAGTTTTACATAGAAGAAGGAACACTTCTTTCATCGGGTGAAAATACTAAGCTATTATACAAATCATACATTTACAGTGGCAGCCATTGTAGTTTTAATCCTCATCATTCATTCTCCAGCATTGGTTCTGCCAACAGTTCTGTCTTTAGCATCTGATGAACAGACAAACAATGCATTGGATTTTTCTGAAATGTGATCTCTTGTTGGGGTTTGCATCAACAAATCAATTAAAAAAGGCAAATGTAAAGTAAAAAAAAATGGGAATTCTACAATGGCTCCATCTGTAAGTTTGTAGGTGTTGGGGGTTTATAGCTTTTCCTCTTCTGTAAATACCAGGGGACAGTATTTAATTTGGATAAATTCAGTCAGACAGGGCACTGTAGCCAACGGTAAAACAACATGTCGCCAACTCAATGACTCACAGCAACTAATAGTTGGGCGACAATCCCAACAAATCAGCAGCACTGTCTACTCGTCGGAGCGTCAAACTCCTTTCCAGACACTGTGAAATGTGTCAGCTGGCTGCAGACAAACCACAGCCAGTGAATGACAGTCGGTCACGTTTTTTGTCCTCAATCTCTGTGTTGCTTCGGCTCACTCAAAATGGGAACTGAGAAGCTTTTTTCTCAAACAAGGAACCCCTACTGCTCTACTGTAAGCATTGTGACTAAAATAGTGTTTAATTTGAGTTCCAGGCAGCATTTTAAGGCCTGACAAAGTCTAACCAGAACCAAAAATGAATGGAGAAGTTAACTTAATTCTGAAGAATAATACTGTAATGTGACATAAAATAAAAAATACCCCTTAATTAGCATCAGTTAATTTAAAGAAGATGGCCATAATATTGTTGATGCGAGCCATAAGCAGTAGGAGCAGACTATCTGAGACCTTTTGTGTAATTTTAAGTGTTACATTGACTTTAATATGTCTCTGTAACAAGGGGTATCCCATGTGTATGTGTCACCAGCGACCATCCACTCAGGACCTTCTCTGTAGTGCTTTTATCTACTGTAAAGCTGCATTAACCCAGCGTCCAAAAAAATTTGACCCACAGCCGTGGGTGACACAGAGCCGACGTCTAACGGTAGCAATTCAAATCGATGTTTTTGTCCGGCTTGGATCAGAAAATCACACACCTGTACTGCCTATGTGCAAAAATACAGAAAGAGTGAGTCGAGAGTGAGTTTATCTTGCACCTTATTTGTATAATTTGGACTTCATATCAAATGATGAGGCCAAAAGAAAAACACTGCCATCTTTTTATTCAGGGTCCTCATTGAAAAGAAAAATAATACTGTCAAAACCCTTAGGCTTTTAGCTTTGAGTGCTTCTGTTCTCCCAAAAAGCTGAAATATAAAAAATAGATCAAAATGCTATAAAATATTAATTCATGTCAAATATACAGTTATACAGTACACATGCATTGCAGGAATTTGACCAACAACATCACATCAAAAGTGAGACCAGAGCCTCATTTTGTGTGTCATTTAAGCTTTGATATTTGTTTTTTGTCGGTTTATTTAATTTCTTCAAATAGAATAAAGTAGTTCATATCATTAAAAGGGATTTGTGAAACCAAATCCACAGCAGACATCTATTTTCATACAGTAACAAACTTTTCCTATATAAGTCGTCTTTGTACAGCTCAGCTCCCATTGCAGACCTCCCATTTTAATACAGATACCAAGCTTCGTTTTAATCTTAAACTTTTGTACAGATCTGGTTCTAGATTCCCCTGAAGGATCTTTGCACTAACATAAAAAAAAAAAGTTGAAAAAAAAATGCATAAAATGGGATCTTGTCAGTAAGAACAACATTATAAACATTAATTAAATGCAAAAAATACAAATAAATAACTATATAAGTCATGTTTAATAGATTTGGGAAGTCAAAAGCAATGTTGAGTCCAGGTAAATAAGTCTATCAACCAAATAAAATGTAACCAGTGCTAAGATCCTTCTTTCGGTGGGGAAACATGGACCAGAAAAAAATATCTAATGCAGTCATTTATTGGTTTATTCTGCCTCTGTGTGTATTTACAGTATGTACCAGTCCCTCTGCCTTCTTACACTCCCCTTCAGTTAGCCTACGTATACCTTCCGTTAACCTAAGCTAACCGATTTTTCTCAGAGACAATGAATTTGCAAGAGAATCGAAGCATTAACCATGCACAAGTTTTTACCGCCGAATGTTGAAATGTGAAAGTCACCTGAGGGTGAATGTAAAAGTTTCTGAAGATTTATTTTTAGGTGAAAAAAAAAAAAAAATAGTTTCTTTTTATTTTTATCAATCTTGTTTTATTGAATTCAGCAGTTTCTTGTTTTGTTTTATTTTTGATTGTGTGTCTGTCACATTTGCCTTTTGTATTCCAAATATAATGTATTTGAACCTCTGTCATTGGAGTAACATGTACAACTAATAATCAAAAAACAAGCAAAAAAAGAAAAAAAGCTATGATTTGTTACGTGCAATACTTTGTAGAATACTTTGATTTTTCTTGCTGTTTTTCCAAAAGGTGGTATTAACCTTTGAAGTAAGACGATAGCCTGTGAATTCTTGATGAAGAAAATTTTAAAACTTCAGGGTCCAGTTAAATTAAAATCCGCCACAAAATGCTCTGCAGTGTGGGACTAAACCAAACTAAACTCCAACAAAGATCTTGTGGTTTGAAATGCACTGAGAATGATACGAAAACGTTGTCACGTCAAACTGAATTTCGTTTAGCGAAATGTTATTTTTTATTTTTGTGACAGACTGCTAAGTTGTGAGTTTGTGAGGGGTATGAAACACAGTAACACTGCCACTAAGCCCACCTTCCTTCTACCTACCTTTGTTTATCTCAGTACTGCTGTGTTGCTAAAAAATCAGGCAGCTTTCCAAAAGCACGCCTCCATCAAGGTGCACCAAATTTAATCTACAACATGCAACTGATATTTGCAAAATCCTACCCATTAGGCCTGTCAGTCTGATTAGCTTGTGACGGAACAAATACATTTGAGTCATTTCGGCTGCTTTTGGGAAGCCTGTCCCTCGGCAACAAAGGCAGGAAATCCAATAAAAACAGATGACGTCATATCAAATGTGGGCTTTTCTTTTAAAAACCTTGTATGCAATTTCTACATTCTGCTTATCCAACTCCGCTTCGCCAAACCCTACAACCTTAGTGCTTTATCGAGGAAACTGAAGAACCAAACTGCATTTACACAGCAACAGATAACCTGATTTGAAATCCCACTTTGCCTACATCCTGTCCATCACTGGTATGAAAACACCACCATATCTGCAGGATTCAGAGCCAGATTGTCTGTTGCTGAGGTATAGATGCATCATTAGACCATACATATGTGATCTTCAGGCCATGTAGAGGTGACAAAATCTGTTTTTATCATTGAGGTCACTCCGTGGCCGCCTGGCTGAAGGAAGATAAATGGGGCTCCATTTCCTAATGCAAAGATCATCTTTGTTCTTTGGTTTAAAGTTTGGAAAAGAGGCCATCCTCACTCAGAGAACCAGAGTTATCATGTAACCTAAATTCTTTTTGGGAATTTTCAGCTTTAAGTTGTGACTTTTGAGGACTTAAAAACTAACAAATACAAAAAGGCTTTAAAATCAACTTTCCTTCCTTCACTTCCTCAAACACTGGTGATCTCTGGGAAATGGCGTCCTGCTCATCATGCTCATCCTCTCCGTTGCCAGACTCATTCTGATCATGGTCTCCAATGACAATGCCTCTGTCTTTCCTGTATTATACTGTATGCCAGCCCTTCCTTTTTGAGAATGTACATGAGAAAATGTTTTTTAATTCTTGTTGAAGAAAAAAACATTTTTAAAAGAATTTGAAAGGTTTTATTTTTTATTTCTATGGCCAACTTGTAAGCTAGGTTAAAAAAGTAAAAAAAAATAAAAATAAAATAAAATAAAAAAATATGTGTTTGAACAGGTTTTACTATGGTGTAAAACTTTTTTTATTTCTTAATAAAAAATTTGTCTTCAGAAAATGTGTCCGTGTGATTTTTCCAGCCCTCTCTGGGGGTGAAAACATATAGATAGACACCCACACACACAAACACACACACCTACACACACAACGATCATTCCATTCAAGTTCAATTTCCCAACCCGCAGGACTTATGTACCTAAATCCCCTCGACAGCATAATAAACTCTAATCCTACAAAGCCTGTAATACAAGATTTAAGGTATTTAAGCCAATGCAGGAGGCTGCATTCCAGCACACTCACTGCTGCCAGCTTCTCCCAAATAACTGAAAGGAGTTTGGCTTTCATACTATTACAGTAACAGACATACTGTGACCTGTATGCAAATAAGACATATGTTATTTGGCACCTGTTTCTAGACTATATAGATTTATTCCCATCAGACAAAGAGTATATTAGTTACAGGTCAAAGTGTTTGAGATGTTAGATACAATCTGTCTTTTAGATGTTAAATATTTGATTCATTCATTGAATAACAACATTTTTAGTTAGCACTTTTGCAGTTTTGGTTTTGCACTGTGCAAGTACAATAAAAAGATAGAAATAACTCTCTTTAAAGGTTTTTAAAATATATATTTCAATTCACACCACACACCACTATTAAGCACTAAAAAGATCTAAACAGGCAGAGGGTTTGGGTGACTTTTAGACAGCTTTGGTTTGAACTTTCATGAGTCTTTTGCCAACAAAAAAGTTAAGTAAATATGCAAAAGACACAATGAAGCATAAGTGACCTCAGGTGGTTCCTGCTAAACGAATGGTTCAGTGTTTGAGGATAAGAGGGCCGGCGTCTGCTTTGTTCTCCTTTTTTCAAAAAGCAAACAACTTGAGTTTTCTTTGTTAAAGTGTGTGTCGTGTTCTGGAGTAAATCATCCGATGCAGAAACCTTTGCAGCCGTGGGAACTGTAGGGCTGAACGGCTTTTTCAGTCCTTAATGAACATGTTTTCCAGGGGTTTTTTTTGTTGGCTTCATGGTGGCTCTACAAGCCACAACAAATACGCTAAATCAATCCATCCTGTGCTTACCTGACCAAACAAGAATAAGCTGAAACAGACACCATTTACCTGGGCTAAGCTAACTACTATAAACAGGAAGAAAGGAGCACAAACAACCTCCGGCCCCTCCCACATTAAGCTGAAATAATGGCAGTAAGCGGCTCTGAGAAGCTGCTGAAAACAGCTTCTGTTTATGGAATATTTTAACCCAAACATCCATTTCACAACAGGGAAATAAAGGCTTAGACATGCTGGTGATTAATACTAGCTGGGTACTGAATGCAGCTCATTTTCCCAGACTGTTTTGCCTAAATAGCTGGGGTTACATACAGTTACTTCTTATTTTATTGAGAATAAAAACTTAAATATCCTGTTTATACTTCACCATAAGAAGTCCGAAAGTATCAGAAGTCAAAGTACAAATCCAACCACATTCTTCATTTTGTCTTGAATGATATTTTTTTTTCCCAGAAATGAGGTACACAAATGCCCCCACATTGTGATTATTGTTCCCATGTGACCCAACAAAAGCCCTTCAGATGTTGGTGGCTTGAACCTGCTGTTGAATAATGTGAATTTTTTTCTGCTGTGTTGCCACAGTGAGGGCTTTAAATAACTTGCACTCCAGAGAAAGAAACACAGCGCTGACATTTCATTCTCTGCTTGCCAGCTCCAAGAATAGACTGTGCTGCTGAGAATTTCTTTTTCCATTTCATCTTTATGACAGTTTTCTGGCCTTAACGCGGAGCTACGAGGAAAAACAAATCTCCGTGTTTTTAAGATTAGTGCTCTTTGTTCAACAGTCGAAAATAGAACAGGAAATGTAAGAGCGAAGCAAATAAAGGATGATGTGAAAATCAAATGTGACCAGTTTTGATCCCAGGATGTTGTGGTTTCTTGGTGCAGGCCACAGGGACACTTCATGTGCATTTTTTCCATGTGCTTTTGCAGAATTTCCCCCCGTTTTACTCCCATTAGGTATGTCCACACTGTGTTCCCACCAGTAACTACTGCTTTCCTGTGGAAGGTTTCATACACAAACATGCCACAAAATTTACACAACAGTTTTTCCACGATACAAAAAGTCATACGATCATATTTTGCTCAAGTTTGCATAAAAAAGGTCAGTATGTAATTCAAAACAACTCTTAAATAAGTCATTATACAGAATGATGTTGAAATCAAATTAAACTGTCGTAGGATCGTCATAGTGTAATAGTTGAAAGTTTAAAAAAATGTTAGTATATAGTAAAAATATAGTATGATGTACAAAATGTTTTTAACTTTCCAAATGTAAAAAAGAAAACCAAGACAAAACAGAGTATTCTGGATTTAAAAACACATCAAAATTGCTTTATTATGGTGTTTTGGCTCAGGAGAAAAAAAAAATCATCACTTCTTTCCACCGATGTTCACGTGCACACTCATGTCTCTGTGTGAGAGAGTTTGAGCCTTTATGCACATATAGTTTACCACTGAGTCTTTAACTGCTTTTCCATGTGTTACTGCAGCATATATATGTGTGTGTGTATGTATTTTATGTGCTCTATGTATGTGTGTGTGTGTGTGTGTGTATGTGTGTGTGTGTGTGTTGGACTTGTTATGCAACAGTGGACTCTTGGGGATAATTTAGTCAGCAGAAGCAGAT
>JAOWBC010000710.1:26709675-26721896 GCA_028566105.1 Hypoplectrus providencianus
AGGGGGGGCAGGGGGAGGGAGGGGTGAAGATGGGTGTCACCACCGTTTTAGCTGTAATGATCTCATGCTTTCTTTCCTCTCTGTATCCTCTTTCTACCTTTTTTTCTCAACACTGGAAACTTTATTAGCTTAAAAACTTTCCTATAACAACAACACAGTGTTCACTCATTCTAAGAGCATCAGTCTGAGATGTGAAGCATCATTTTCACTTCATACTTAACATTTTACAGTTTTAACTGACATGAATATTAGTGAGAGGCAAACAAACCCTCCAAACTTTAGATACCAAACACTTTCTTTCTTTTTTTTGACAGCCAACATTTGTCAAACCCTTGCTTACTGTTATGAAACTGGATTAAGTTCAGGGAGAGTTTGGTCATTGAGAGTAATGTCTTTGCTTTCCAAATCATGTCATATTATTGTTGAAATCTGTAAATGTTTACTGTAAAACCATTTACTGTAAAACGGATGGACCCCCACTTCCAACTGCACCAGCATGAATGAAATGACACCATTTTCAGTGTTAAAACCACCAAGGACATACTCATTAGCACCCACAACTTGTTCCTGAGTCACTCACTGCTGTCAGTCAGGACATCACACCGCCTTTTTATAGATATAAACAACTGATTTAAACCAAACGTATCAGAAGAATGAGCACTTGAACACACGTCAGCATGATAAAACAACCCAAAATAAGCAATCTTTGGGAAATAATGTTTGTTCCACATCCCATTTGCTAACATGTAAGGGGTAGGAGTGATGACCTATACTGCAGCCAGCCACCAGGGGGCGCTCGGTGCGTTTTGGCTTCACTTCTGGGATTCTATTGTGTGGTCTTTATATAAACTCTGCATTTTAGACACAGACATTACTTGCTTAGGGTTCAAGGAAGGATTGTGTTTAAGCTTAGAAGTTAATTATGATGATCTTAAGCTTACAGAGTGACCGCTGTTGGTGTGAAAAGAAACCTGCACTGACTAGGAGCAGGAAATAAAATGAACAGCAGTGGACTCTGCTGAAGGGCGATGGGATTGTTGTTTCCTGCATGCACTCTGACTCCCTCCCTATGTGGACTTTGTCACTCTGCACTAAACTCAGCTGACCTTCTCCTTTGCTGCAGACTGAAGTCATAAATCCTGCAGCCGCCAGGATTTGTTGCTTGAATGTAAACATATCGGTGCTCTCGCTGAAAAGACCGATGGTTTTTCCTTCAAATACAGATCTGTGAGTCCGTGACATGAACTCCACTTCATGAAAGTCTGATGGGCTACACGCTCATCCACCAGCTCCAACCTCCTCACTCTTCCTGCTGCTGCTGAACATATTGGAAATAAGTAAGTGGGGTGTTAATAGTGAGGTGCAGAACCAGCAGATCTCCAGAATTGGTAATGTTGAGGTCATTCTTATGGTGCTGGGCTGAAAACCCTCTGAGCACCATCACACATTTCATACATTATTGAGCTTCTATTCACAATCACCACAAACTGAAAGCTCTGGCTCCATTTGCTCTGAAAAAAAAACCCCAAACCCCTGAGAAAAGACTGACTGAATACCAACACAGCCCACCTGGTGGCTGCCACTCAATAAAATACAAGAAAGAAAGAATCCTTTGTTTTGTGCATAAGTTTTGGTTTTGAACTGTTCGACACATAAAATGTCACTAAACCCTTCGTAATAGGAGGCAACCCTCCCTCAAAACATGACAAACAAAAGGAAAGCTGCTTTTCAAATAAAAAAAAAAAAGAAGAAGAAGAAAGAAGCGGCTCTGAGCTGAAGGGGAGCAGGCATGAGGAGAAAACAGCTTGGCAGGTGTAGGGCAGGAAAAAAAAAGAAAAACATCAGAAAGTGCTTTGAAGTTACAGTTTAGTTTCTTTCTGCCACAGATCTGACACGATGCTCGGTTAACTCTGTCGACGAGGTTCAGCAGAGGGCCGGCCGAGGGAGACGGATGAGAAGATGAAAATGAGAGATAAGTGGGTTTTGTGTTGAGAGAGACAGCTTATTAATAAGTCACACGGTTTACGCCGTACCTGTGCTTCGCTCTAAGCTGCTTCAAGAAATGCTGCAAAATGCAAATAAAAGAGGGAGGAAATGAGATGAAAACACACAATAATATAACATGATGCAAGTTATCCGTGTGTGCATGTGCAGCATGTGTGAATATGTGTTGTATCATCTTTGTGTGCTGTTTTCGCTGCACCGCCGTCACGCTCCTAATGGCAGAACAGATGCCCTCCTGGAGGATTATGGTTACAACACGCTGAGCGAAACGCAGTTCGTAGGGAACGGCAGAGAAAACCGCACGCGTCATGCACAGCTGATGATAACATCCAACACACTCGCTGCCTCACAACAGTCACTATCAAAGCCTCGGCGCGGTCAGCTCGGTAATGCTCCGAAATAAAAGAAAAAAAAAAAAAAGAGGAAGTGGATCAAGTCGTGCAGCTGGCAGAGAGCCAAGGCGGCGATTAAACCCCTCATCATTCATTTATTCTCCATTTGTCCTCCATTTTATGTTCTCATTACTTCAACAGTGATAAAAAGATTAAATCAATCCCATAAACAAAGCCGACACCACGATAAGTCATAAACATTCCCCGCAATGCACAACAGCAAGAAAGAATTCAGGACACTGAGACACAAATCATCTGAAATATGTCTTGACCTGCTGTTCTTTTCCTTATAGCTGCTTGACTTTTCCAATTAATCCCTCTCGAGGATGAAGCCAAAGTGCAGCAGCAGTTTAACAAAGCAGGCAGTGAAATTGGAGACCTTTAAAGTGTCTGTCTAAGGCTAAAAGAAATAAAAGCAGCTTCCTGAGTTTCAGCACATTCCCAGCACAGCTATCAGCTTAGTTAGTCTCCCAGGCCACTGAAGAGAATATAGCTCCCACTATGCTCGTTGGTGCATGAAATAGGATGGTGCTCACCTTATTAATACCCCTGATGCATCTCTCTAACTCTCCTGTACAGTATATTATAAAGGAAAATATTAAGAGCAGCATTGTGCCTGGGTAATATTTGCTGTTTTTAACTACGGAGGTGTGCAGGGGATCAGCCTGGTTCGTGCTTTCAGAACTGATAAAAACTCAAATATATCATATTAGTTCTGCAAAGTCAGCTGAAATACTATAAAAAAGACTATAAATCAAATAGGCTACATAATGAAATTCTAATCTCTAGTAGTAGGAAATCATTATCACAGCCAACAACACTTAGCAGTGTTTACTATGCTAATGTTTGACCCTGAAAATGATGAAGCTCACTTACAGAAACATTCAGTTTCTCTCAATACTACGACAGAAAACTGTGAAATCCACTACAGCTTTCAACGAATGCATGAGCTGCAAACATATTGGTGGTGGAAACAGTAACAGCTGGTCTATACCACTGGAGGCATTTAGCATATGGAAGTTCAACAGGGAGCAAGCTGAAGTCTCACCATCACTCGCTGCAGCTTTCCAAGCACATCAACAGACAAAGAGATCATACGTTTCCTCTGCAGCTGAACTCTTCACCCTCACAGACGTTCAGGTGATTTGAACTGGAACAAAGTATCAGCAACTGCAATAAAAAAGGCATGTTTGGTTCAAATGCCTTCAGGAGAACACACACAGGGCTGTTTGAAGAGCTTTGCGAGGCTGTTTTCCTTTGTTTACTTCCACAGGTTTGACTTTTATATGAAATTGCAAAAATCTGTTGTTGGTTTTCTTTGCTGCTCAAGACTGTTGCAGAGATTTGTGGGAGGTGCACATGCACTGCAGCCAAATTCTGCCCATAATACCCCTCTGCACCAACCTGCAAAGACTGAGATTTGTGTTGTAACCTACATTAAAGCTCTGACGCCTTAAGGCTGGATTTACAGCCTACTTTGGCATCGGTTGTGCATCATTGTGGTGAAACACATAAGTGGAAATTGCAAGAGCCGTGATTGGCTGGTTGGGGCTGTTCAGGTTTCTGATGTTGGAGGGAAGCTGAATAAAGATTAAGAAATGTCAAAAGCTTTCCTAATTTATATAGCAAATATACGAATTTTAAAATGTTTATCTTAGCTTTTAACAACCACAAAGCAAGACTGTTTTAACACACATGCAAAAGTTTTAATGATAAAAAAATAATTAAAAAAAAAAATCCATTTACCTGTCTTACATTTCTGAAGTCAATGCTGACATAAAAAAAGCAACAAAAAAGCAACAAACATTCAAACAAATAAATGAATAAAAGTGATACGAGAAGAGCGCCACCTACAGAACAGCAGTGAACCACAGCGAGAAGAAGCCACATGACCTCCCTGCAATTTCTGAATGAGAGGTGATTTCTGGGAAGTGAAGTCAAGAATGACCACAACAGAAAGACCTCAGCACCCAAAACCTGAACCAACAAAAGCCTTCAGTCTGATCACTGAAGGAATTCTCCTCGTGGTTCCACACTCACCAACACTGTTCGCCCCGACCTCCCTCCTCAGACCGCAGAACATCACAGCAGACATCGAGTGTCCCCTCTTTAAAGAACCATCCACAGAGGAGAAGAAAGAAGACAGACCAGTGGCACTCAGAGAGGAGAAGAGAGAAGACAGAGAGACGAAGAGACACGGGGAGAGATGTGGACTGCCGAGCGCTCAGGGAACACAGTGGCGATGATAAGAGATGACTGGCGCTTACGTTACGACCGCTCAACCCCCCGAGAGGGAGAGAGAGAGGGAGGGAGGGGAGGAGGACGAGCTTAGGGGAGAGAAAGTGTGTGACAGTGTGTGTGAGAGGAGGGCAGAGGCATAAAAAAAAAAGCCAAATAACAGCAACGATGCAGAGAGCAGAAGTGATTATGTTCAGAGAAAGAGGTAAAGTGACTCTGCCAGTTCATCAATGCTCATTTTAAACACTAATATGGTAACTGTGTTTGTTTTTCTCCTTGTTGCCAATTTTTAAAGAACGCCTGATGTTTTATTCACAGTGTTTCTGCAGGGAAACATCTTAAAATCTCTGGGAACCTGTGCAGGGGAGGGTTTTACAGGTCGACCTGTCGCAGTTATATAACCCCCTGATCGCAATCATGTCAGATGGCCCGAGATCATTTCCTCTCTGCACTAGATTCTACAGTCTAAGGAGTCAGAAGCTAATGTTTCCACGTTAAAACAAATGAATTAGATGCTTATTTATCAGCTGGGCACACAAAGCGTCTGCAGACTGCAGGGTTCCCACATCAGGGACAGAAAGAGCCTCTGCTGTCTCGAGCTTTCTGCTGCTGGACAGGTCCCTTTGTTTCAGCTCATGTGAGACCATGTTTGTTGCTTACGATGCAGGACGATGACAGAGAGGTGCTGATCACGTGTCTCTTGATTTACGGCTAACGTTCTGCCCTACAGGTGCAGCAGTGTTGTTGCTTTTATCCAGCTTTTCTAAAAGGTAATGCATAGAAACATGTTGCATGGAAACATGGTGTAATAAGAGCAGCATGGGTCGTTTCAGTGTGCAGTGAATGAGAAACAAAGAGGACATTAAACAGTGAAGTTGTCAGGTACTAAGTGAACATTTTAACCCCAGTGTGAGGAGTAACTTAAAACAAAGTCCCTCCTGTGTTTCCACAGTCTGGAAGCTGAAGCAGGAACCATTAACACAGGCTTTGTGCGTCCACAGCATATTAATGTTTCAAAATAAAATCAAGCCTCCCTCTACGTTAATTAGCTGCCTTGAGTGACATTTTCATTACATTAAGTCAGCCTACACAGCCACTGAAAATGACTGTGAGTGCAGCAGAGCGGGAGCTGAGACAGACTGAGAGCGGCGAGGACATTAAACTGTTTGTGGTCAGTCCAAAAGGCTGCGAGATAGTTGTCATGAGGAACAAGATCTCCAGCCTAAACGACAGAAGAGGCTGGCACAGAGGAGCGTTTCACAGCTCACAGTACCAACCAGAGCATTAAAAAAAAGGCTGCAGTTTCTGTTCATTAATGCTACAAATCCAGTGACCTAGGTTTAGGGAAAAACCTTCTGGTAAGGTGTTACAAGAGACAGTTTAAACAGGAAATAAATGACCGTAAGTTACGTAAGAAAACATGATTCACAAAAAGTAAGCTGTGAAAGTCAAATAAAGTTAAATAGAAGATTGTTTCCTTTTGTTTGTAACATCCGCCCTTTAAACTCCACATCACCGTAAATCATCACAACAACAGCAGAAAGATGACAGTGAAGTCAAGTCTAAAACATAAATATCACTTGAGTTTTGCAGCGTAAACAGAGACCAGTCCCTCTCATTCCTTTTCTATTGGTGAAACATCTTTTAACGACTGTATTTAAAGATTAACCAGCTAACTGCATCAGCCACTGTTAAAAGTGGTGACATGCATTTCAGAGAAGCTGTAAATGTAAAACACTGAAACACCACACTGGAGCATAACATGTACAGAGATAGGCACTTAAATCACCTGTCAGAATAATAATAAGGACTAATTAATAAGGACTCATGACTTGATAGCAGATTTAAAACTTGTTAGACGTCAACTTTAACCATTGGTGATTAAATTTGGCTGGACCTGTCTATTGACTGGGTCGGATCGGTGGAAGTTGTGTTGTTTAACAGTGTTTCTCAGTCAGGTGTTGAGGAGGCTGCAGAAACAAATAATCCCTAAATTGCTTCTCATGCACAGCTGTAAACTTGTTAAAGTAAGATTAAATGATTTTAAGTTTGTTTCACCAGGTTTTAGTGGATCACAATTGTGTTTGAGCTGAGTCATGAATATTTTCAGTACCTATAATGTTTGGTCAAGTTTATTTAGAGTGTCAGTATTTCCAAAGTGTTAATGAATCAGTCAACTCCTTATCTTCACAGCTGATAAATAGTGGTATTTTAATAGGTTATACTTATGTTTAAAACCTTATACAATTGTGGTTTTGTCCCAACAGTAATAATAGTAAGGTCATGCCAATGGAGCAATGTATTTATTGAATGTATTTTAAGAAAATGAAAGAGAGGAAGGTAGGAGGTATAAGCTGGATTGAGGCAGAGAAAGATTGAGAGAGAAAGGACACAAAAGAAGGGAGCAAATGTTTGAAAGCATCAGAGTAAGATAGAGTGTGTGTGAAGGTATGAAAAGAGTGTGTGGAGATTAGATAGAGGGAGCAGGAGAGAGGATTGACTGGTTCCAGACATCCCACTCCTCCTCCTCCAGCTCCTCTCCACATTTGCATTTACATTTTGCTGACACTTTCATCCACAGCAGCTTCAAACACATCTCCAGCTCAATTGACTAAATAACTTACAATACAAGGCGCCGAAAATATGTTGAATTTATTTAAATTAGGAGAGCATGTGCCACTTTTATCTCCAGGATAACAGGTTTCTTCAATTTGGAGAAGAGGTCAAGTCACAGAGTCTGTGGTTTTAATTGGCTTGATCCAAAACCAATATCTTTCCAAATCTGAACAAATGCTCTGAAAAGAACTGCAAAAAAAAAATGAGAATTCTGACTATAGTGAGCACAATTAGATGATAGGGAAACAAAATAGCAACACAAATTATTAGTAAATGGACTCACTTTTTAGGAAACACTTGCACTTGGAGCTTATGTTTCTCCTTAAAGCAGATAAAGAATAAATAGAGATGATATATTAATGCAAGCATGCATAAGGAACTTATCGTTCTGCCTGCACCATCTCTAACAAAGGGAAGGCCTCCCTCCTTCATACTAACAGTTTCTCCCTCTTCACTTCTCTAAAATCCTCTCTCACTCTTTATCCTTCTTTTCCTCCAGCACTCTCATCCTCCTTTTTTTTTCTATTCTCTTCCATCTCTTACTACACCCCTCTCTCTCTCTCTCTCTGCACAGTCAGGTAGCTGCTCCAGGTTCTTTTGCTCTCCCGCTGTCTAAAATCATCAAACAAAACCCAAATGCACACACACACACACACACACACACACACACACACACACACATAAAGTAAATACATGCATATCTGTCATGCATGCACACACAAGCACCGCTAGCCCACACACACACACACACACACACACAAACACACACACAGACTAATGCTGCTGGGTGAGGGGGCAGAGGCACTAATAACCCCAGTTATTACTCCCTCTCTCTCTCTCCCACATGGTCAGTACATCATGAAGGTTGCTCGCCCCGCGCTGCCTGACCTAGATTCATCCCAAATAGCTCAACCCCGCGTCTTTACATCAGCAGAGGTTCTGAGTCACAACGCTCATGCTCGTCTAGCTGCAAATCACCCGACAGTCCATGCCAGCAAAGCACGCAACCGTGCAAACAGCTTTTCCGCTTTTTTGAGTAGGTAAAATGTGCGGTCCAATTTTCATAATGTGGAAATAAGACATGCTTCATTGTCAGATGTTTTCAGGGAGAAATACCTGCCAAGAGCACGCTCAATAGTCGGCTCACAGTGACGCTTTGGATGTTTTCAAGTCAGGGCTGTTTGAGGTACTTAGTCACTGTTTCAGCCTCAGTAGTGGCGGCTCGCACGCCCACAGTTTGTGGAGCGTTCTCACGGCTTCGCCTCGCCATCAGACGGCGCTTTCAGAGGGGGAACTGAAGCTGTTAGCTGTGCTCTCTTACATGCCACCAAACTCCATTGATAAAAACAGTCATTTTAGCACACACAGCCTAGGAGTCGCCCATCTTCCGCTGCCTTGATTGATGCTTGTCTGTGTTATTCGTGCGACTTTTAAATGAGAAGTTACCATGAACTCTTATGGCTCTGCTTCGACCATTTTCCAGACTTTTAACTGTTAATATGACAACAGCACTTCAGAAGAACTCTTAAATCCAACCAAGTAGTGATCATCCAAAGATTTACACCACATCCAAGTTTTAACGGGTCCATTTCCTTTATTTATTCATTGTACAGCCTGGTGTAAACAGCCGCCGCCCGCTGTGAGCCCAAACTTTCATCCAGAGCTCTCAGATTTGAGTTTAAAAAACACAGAGCTGGTTCAGTACAGAGCTGCTTTTGCTTTTTGTCATGGCTTCACACAGACAAAACACAGCGAGGGAGGCTGGTGACTAAAAATACCAGCAGAGACTTTTTTCATCTTCAGTTGTGAACTAATTATAGTTCACGCTGCACCTCCAACTGCACATTTCAACCACTTCACAATGTTTCTCCTGGTCTTTTGCCAAAATGTTTGCATCGTGGGTTTCTGGAAACCATACATACCATTAAATATCTAGATTTTTACCAGAAATTATGAATTTAAACGGCTTCAACCCCTTCAATTGGTGACATGTAACCTAACATAACCCAAACTATTCTGCAAACATGAAAAGCACAACACCAAGTAAACATGTACTGTTGTTGATTAAATAAAACAGGTTAAAGCTTCTAAAATGATCATTGCAGCCCGGCCTGATCTCAAAAAATTACATGAAATGTAATGGAAAATGAAACCTATATGTTAGTGGTTTTGTAGCATGAATTGTTGTTTCTTTTCATAGAAAGAGGTAATAAATATTTTATTCTAACTTTCCATACATTACGCGCGACGGCCATGTAATTCACTGATAAGACAAACATGTTTTTTTCCACAAAATTCTGTGAGCTCAGGTTGTTCCAGACATAATAACAGGAGACTAAAGTCCATTTCCAGTCCTGCCTGGCTGTAACCTCTGGTGTTATAACATCATACTGCTGATGAACGTATCTTATTCGGGTTGTTTGTCAGTCAGCAGCACTTTGTGCCTCTTTAAGGTGTTTATAGTGTGAACAGGTGACTGGAGTGTGTGAGAGGTTGGACGAAGCTGCAGCACAATCAGAGTCTTTTAGAAGAAAACACACTTTCATACATACAAAATACAAGATGACATCTCTCATCTCTCACTTGTTTATTTATAATTTTGTGATAAATCTCTTGTCACATGAGCCAAAACTGAGAACAAGAAAAATCACACACAAGCTTTTTTTATTTTGTGTTTCATTTTGAAACAAATGGTTTTGTTTTTGGTGAGAAAACTGTGGCACAAATAGTGAAAAACAACAATTGAAAGATGCACTTTTGATAACAACCAGGCATAAAAACTGTAACAGTGCAACTTGAAGGCAGACTTTATGGAAATCTCCATGTCCACAGCTGATAAGTAAACAGAGACATGGAGCAAAGGGCTGAACTCTAATCAAAGGGGAAGCAAACATAAACCCAGCTCTAAATGTTTCTGTTTGAGTGCTACAGAGATTCATATGAAGCCTCACACTGCTTGAGCCTGAAGTCACAGCAATAACAAACACTATTTTCTTTTCTTTTCGTGATCTAGTTGACGTTTGGCTGGACGTGTGCTCCGAGGCGCTTTAGGCTCTGAAGTCGCTGTGAGTCGCTGATTTGCAGAGAAGTTTTGTGGCAGAATTTCCTTTATTTGGGAGTTCAGGGAGGAGAAGGACAAAAAGTCTGGACTGGAAATTCTATATCAGGACTTTCACAACGACAAAAACAATTAAAAACACTGACGGAGAAAACTTGAAACTAAACTTATGAATAAAAGTGAAAGTGAGTCAAGGAGAAATGAGCGTTTGTGTTTCACTGAACAAAGAGCAAATACAGGAAGCAAAAGATGGGACAAAGACAGAAGGTGAGTCTGTCTCTCTAACACACACACACACACACACACACACACACACAAACAAGTTGTCAGAGGTGGATGGAAAGTCAATGTTGGTCTATCGAGACAGAATAAAAAAGCATTGCTCTCTTAACTTGGTACTCTTAAAACCTGCGTGCTGAGAGAGATTAGCTTGTGCATTTGTGTGTGTGTGTGTGTGTGTGTGTGTGTGTGTGTGTGTTGCACTTGCATGTCCCTGCATCCTAGCTACCTATAAGTGTGTCGCGCGCATCATTCTGTGTGTGTCTGTGTGTGATTAAGAGCAATGTTTGTGTGCAGCTCTATGTGTGTAAGTAAATGGGTCGGCTAAGTGTGCGTGTGTGTGTGTGTGTGTGTGTGTCCGTGAAGTGCATGTGTGAGAGTGTATTTGGGCATCCCTGTGAGAGATTTCCTCGGGCTCCGAAAGAAAAAGAGAAAGATGGAGAGAGAGAGAGAGAGAGAGAGAGGCAGAGGTGGAGGGAGGCAAAATAAGCAGTCAGGAAAATGAGTCATGTCAGCTTGCTCCTCCAGACGCACAAACCCACACACACACACACACACACACACACACACACACACAGTCCTGAGACACTTGAGATCACATTTTATGTTGCACATGGTCAGAGTTTTTCTCATCATGTCTCCGCGACTCGGTTCCTCTCCTCTCTTTCTTGCTCCCCCTTTCCCCTCCTCCTCTCTCTCCCTCCTTCTGCGGGTTTCAAGTGCAAATGAATCCACACTCCGAGGATTATGGGTAAGTACTTTGAAGTGGCAAATGATGGCCTCCTGTGGCTCCGCGCATGCAGGAAACACACATGCACAAAAACCACCCGTAACACAGACACACACGTTCAGGCTCACACACGCACACACACACAGTAGGAAAACTTGTGCACACAGATGTCGAGGTGTCTAGACAAGGACACACTGTCCAAACACACACACACACACACACACACTCAAAGATCAGCTATCCAATCTGCACACATTTTCTCGGACACAAGGTTTGAATAAAATGAAGTTAAATTAGATGAAACTTAAAAAGCATTTGGGTAGGGATTTAGTTTTAGTCATTTTTTAGATCATAAAATGGAATAAAAATTCATGTGAATAAGAGCAATTGATACTGAAAGCTGTATATGTAATTAATGCAGCATTGAAAACCTTTTTTTTTTTAATATTCAAACAAAAAATATTGTAACACACAACCAAATAATCAAGATGAAAATAATATAATAAATTAATTTGCTTCACACTAAAATATATACTTAGAATAAATCAATGAATGAATAAGGTAACCCTGCCATAATTGTTCACATGCTAAATTCAGCATAATGAACAATAATATGTCCATCATTACAACAATATATTAATTATAATTCTGCAGAAATGATTTAAAACAACATTCAACGTCCTATTTCACAAGTGAGGGGTTTTCAAATCAATGACCAATTGATGCTGATGATTTTAAGCAGATTTTTGTTTAATTAATTACTTTAAATTATATTAATTAGCCTTTCTAGTGACTGAGGTTAGCCATAAAACCAATGGAAACATATAAAAACCATTTCATGTGCTACGATGAAACAGTCCTGATCTGAAATGCATTATAATGTTTCTGTTTTCACTGTAAGATA
>JAOWBC010000710.1:26723763-26735266 GCA_028566105.1 Hypoplectrus providencianus
AGATGTCATTTGTACTAGCTGCATTAAATAAAAATAAATATAACATTACCCGATTCAATGGGCTTTATCAGTCTCAAGGGGGCCTGCAACAGGTTCAGAGGGCTGTATTTATACAGTAACTTTACCTATATTTATATTTATTTTTAGGAGGCTACATCTAGCAGCCACTGAAATATGATGGGATCAGACGATATAATTTAAGAGTGACAAAGTCCGCATAGGGAGGAGATCTGAGTGGATGGACAGCTGTTCTTTGTATGTGAGGAACAAAAAGTGTTTTAAACTGATGAACACAAGGACATTCAATTAACCTCACGCTATATCATAATAAATAAACTTATTTGATATAGTTTTTTGCCTTAATTGTTTGGAAAAGAAAATTTTCTAGGTCTGTTATTACAAATTTTGAGTTTATAACTTTAGTAGAGATGAATAGTAAAGGTTTAGCCCTTTACATTGTGCTTATTATATTGCATTTTTATGGTGAAACAGGTGGAAAAAAGAAAGTAACTTTTTTTTTTAACATTATAGTGATTTTAAAAAAAATTGTTGAACAAACTTCCAACCTGACTTTATCAATAGAGGACATTTAAAAACAACAGACAAAAGACCAAAGTGTTTTAAATTAGCAGCATATAAGAAAATAAAATATATATATAGTTATGGGCTATATTATATTTATATCCACACAGGGAGGACTCAGTGCAGGATTAGTTTCTGTTCATAGTTTTATACGATATCTGATGACAAGGATGTGCCAGGATAACATATAATATGCAATCACAGCACATTATGAATAAAGTAAGTGAATAAAAAATCCTAATCATACATGAGGAACATGGTTGTGCTGCACTTTGGCCTACATGGGTACTAAAACAAAAAATAGCTTAGAAATAAACCTAGAAACTCGCCTGGAAAAACTTCTTTTTTCCTTTTTCTTCACCTGTTCTTAAATCTCAGGAGGGTAAAAATCAGATCACACTTAGAGGAGGGATCACCAGACTTGTTTTTCCTCTCTCTTGTTCTGACTGGCCCCTCAGGGCTTCTGTAGGCATCTGAACAAACAGAGTTTCTGTGTGTTTTTTCTCCTGGTCAGGCACGTTTAACATTAAAATGCTTTTCCTGATTAAGCTCATAACTTTTGAGTATAAAAGCCCTGTTTTCTTCTGTCACTTCAGCCCTCTCATCTCTTCTGTTTCTGGTTTCAGTTTGCTTCTAAATATTACTCCAACCATTTGTCTCTGTTCTTCGCTCCGTTGCTCTCTTGTAACCCGGCCGTGACATAATGAGGCCAGCGTACCAAAAGTGTGAAGCCTCTGTCTCTCTTTTTTAGTCTCTCCTTCTTTCTTTCCGTCTCTTCTTCTGGCTTTCAGGTTTTTTTACTTGTTGTTTTTTCTTCTCTGGGCTCACTGTTGTTACGGGCAGCCGACTAAGGGAGCTCAGAGAGGCCAAACTGCATTTTTTTTTAGAAGCTTTCTGAAAAGGTTTCTTGGAAGTGCCATGTGGGCCCTGATCTGCCAAATAACACCAAACACACTGGCACTTTTCACTGCCTTCATTCTTTACCCCAACATGCAACACGAGCTGCCATTACTTCCTTTATTTCTTCCTCATTTTGTTCCTCCTTCTTCATGCTCGCTCTTTTTTTCCGCTCCTTCTCGTGTCCTGCAGGCTGTGTTGCATCCTCAGCTCTTCTCGGCGTGTCCCTCCATTGTTTCAGCCCTTTGTTTCTTGTCATCCCTTCCTTTTGTATTTCACAATCTTCCTCTCATGTCCTCAGTGTTGCTCCTTTCTAACCTTTTCTCTCATATTCCATATTTCATTACCTTTGTGTCCCTCGTTTTGTTCTTTCCGTCTGCTTCTCGCTCTGTTTCTACGATCTGTGTATGTGTCTATCACCGTTTGGCTCCGTCTCTCTAAGCACTCTGGCATCAGCGCGACAGCTCCGAACAGACAGTCCCGCTGATAAGAAATAAATGCAGCTTCTGTTGTTTGTTCCTTGAGTACAACCTGAAGCCAGTCCTCAACAGCTCTGCCGTCCCTCTCACCGCTAACTGTCCCGCCGGGCCTGCACCTGACAGATGGGAAGCATTTTGAAGTGGGCAAGACTCAAGAGCCAGCAGTCAGCTCCCTCACTCAGCTGTCATGTATCAGGATAATGGTGGCACAGAAGGGACATTTTAAGTTGAATAATTAATCAGCAGTATCAAATCCTTCTACTCTACATGCTGTGATTAGACAATGTCCATTTCTGCCATGTGAAAAGTGCTCCTTTCTTCTTTATTTCTAACAGTTATTCTTTTAAATACCTGAGTAGGACAATAGCTCCACAAAGCTCTGATTACTTTCCTTTTCCTTTTACTGTTTGCAGAGAATTGCTAAATAAAGAGATGTGGATTGTAATCAGAGGTGTGGAACCTACTGCTGATCATGAAAGCTTCATAAATGTATGATTACCACTGCATTTCTTGGAAAGAAACAGTGTCTTGTGTGGTTCAGATTGGAGATCTTGTTTCCTTGTATATCGAGGGACAGGTTGGGAGTGAGACCGTGCTTAAGAAATACCTGTCCTCTGAAGACAGCATAGCCCATTGGTCACAGGATTAGATTTAAGCAAATTAGGTTTCTAGTACCCTGATCTGATGCCTGACCAATCCTGGTGCTTACATGCTGCAATATGGGTCTTGTGGGATTCATGATTACAGGTTCTTATCATTAAAACTCCAACTGGAATCATTGAATTCTGCCTTTTTTTTTTTGCAAAAATATGTCCACTGGGAAAACCTAAAGGCCGTGCAGAAGTGAAAAGTTTCTCTGTGGTGACTATTTGTGGATCATTATTGGAGATTTAAGTTAGCCGCTGGCTGTGCTCAACGAAAACTCCTAATCCACCTTTTAAACGTGCACACAGTGAAAGGTTCACTTTGGTGCATGAGCACATTGTGATTGCAGGAGTTTCATCTCCGCCTCACGTTTATCCTGGCTATCATCTTCCTGCAGCACCTGGATGGGAGCTCCAGCTCCCCCGACTACAGCGATGCAGCTGTGAGCAACGTATCAAACAGCAGGCAGCAGCTCAGCGGAGGGTTACATCACTGCAGTTGCTATGCAACACCGTTCAACAACAACTTTTTGAGCACTTACTGGCGAACACGACAACAAAGGATAGATTGTTGAAATTTTAAATGGATTCAAAAAATGCTTTTCCACTCGCTCTTGGACAAAAAGATGAGAAAGTTGTATTCAAATGAGAAATTTCCTTTAAAAAAACAGTGAGCGCTGTTGCTAGTTGTTGCCTGTCTGACGCTGAAGTGTTGCTGAAGGTGACACTCGCTTCAGGGCGGTTTAGAGAAACACTGAAAATAACCACAAGCCCCCTGTTGTGCCCCCTGGATGGCACGGATTGTGCTGATGCACTTCTATTTAATTTAACAACAAATGAATAATAAAAGGTTATTTTTTCATGTTTGGCAGTTCTGTCTCGGAGCCTGAAGCTCGGCAGGGATTTGCAGCCAGAACCAGAGTCACAGGGAGTTGAAATGTTACAGGAATGGGCTCATTTTACAGCATTTCTTTAAGATTTTAGGATTTGGTCAGTTCAGTGTTTGCTCTCTAGCTGAATCTAGTCTTAAACAATGTCTACCATCCTGCACCACGCTCATCCTTTCTGTCCTCCTGCACTAATTTGCTCTCTGCCAGTCATCTCCTCCTCACCCTCCGTCCTCCTTCCTCCCTGCCACAGCACATCTCCCTCTGCTAATTAAGCCCGAGTGTATCTTCATCTTCAGATCTCACCTGTCTTTTCATTTCCTCTCACCACTTTCTCTTATTTCTGTCCTCCGTCTTTCGCAATATTTCACCTGTCTCCCTTATCTGACTTTCTCCCCTCACCTTCCACCTTTTCTTCCTTTCCTCTCACAAAGACTGGCCTCACAGGGGAAATGACAGCATATATTCTAATACCTGTAAAGTCACCTTGTGTGGCCATTCAAATTATTTCCACACATTTAAGGACACGGAGTTACAGCCTGTTTCCTGGTAACATTCTGTCCACTGAAAAAACACTTTCAAAGACAATGAAAAAGCTTTTCTTTATTTAACTAGTGCACAAAATCTCACACAACCTAAAGTGTTAATGTGATGCGATCCCTATTCTGTGTGTTTAGTTTGATTTGGACCATTTTCTATCTCCTCTTCGTGTCTATTTTCTCTCTCCTGTTGCACCTTTTTGTCTTTTTTTCCTGATCTCTGTTGACTGTTACCACTCCTGCACTTGTGTTCCCCCCTGCATATATTTTTATGCTTCTTCTTCTTCTTCTTCCTCCCTCCTTCACTTCTGTCCCGCTTCTCTCACTTTTTCCATCATTCCCTCTATCTCGTGTCTTTTTCCGTCTCCATTTCTGCCTCAGTCTATCACTCTCTCACTCCCACTTACCCTCCTCTCTTTCTCTCTCTCTCCTTATCCTCTCTCTGCTGGAGGTATAAATAGGACTCATAATAAAGTGCTAATTAATCTCTGGTGACAAAATCAAAGAAAGCACATCTGCATCGCTGAGAGGAGGGATGGAGGAAAGGAAAAGGGGTAGACAGGAAGAGAGGGAGAACGTGGGGAAGGATGAAGAAAGAGGGAGAGAAAACTGCAGAGAGGTAGAAGAGGAACAAACGAAAAGACAAGCAAGACGGCAACAACTTTAAAATAACATATATTTTTCCACATGGTGATTTAAATGATGGGTTACATTTAAATCTAATCAGATTAATTGATCGGTTCTGTTTCCCAAGAGAAAATATGATGCATGGGAGCAGAAAAAGTGTGATGACAGAAAGAAAGAGGAAGCCATTATTTTACAGGAGGAAAAAAAAAAAAGTGGCTTGATGGTAAGAGGCTATAATGTCTTTGAAAGATGTGACAGAAGTGAAGCAGAAGTTTCAAACTCTTCAAGAGGATTTATGTAAGAAAAAGATAAAACGGTGCATAATTTAGAGACATATTAGTCATCTCAGCTCAACTTCCACTTAGTTTCAGTTCGTCGGACACTCAAATCAGCCGTCAATCAGCCCAGTTCTGTTACTGAATTATTTAGCTCTCCTCAAGTCGGCGTCGCTGTCAGTCCACTGTTTCAAAGTCACGCTTTTACGTATTCTTGATGCTAAACTGTAGAACCAGATTCAAGCGATGCAAAATGTTCCAACACAGTCATGAATAGGTTATAAATACTGCGTGAAAGAACTTAAATATCAGTTCAAACAGCACGAGCGACTTTAGCTCGACCACAGAGCAGTCTGGGTTTGTCCAGCAGGCTTTGAAAAGGTTATAATCGCCACAGAAAGTCAGTCTTCACATTAAAGCATGCAGAGTGCCCTCCTTAACTGGAAAAATCCATTTTCAGGGGAGACTAATGAACTTTTATGGAAAGCTTTCTATTGCTGAGGATCACCTTCCACCTCATCAAACCAGCTCCCTGAGAGAAACCCAAGACAATAAAACTCTCCGCTGAACGCCAGAGTGATTACGGTAGAAATACACACGATGAAATTAGATGAAAACATCATATCAGAGCCAACTTGCAGATACCCTGTGAAAGCGGAGACAGAGTCGGCAGCGCTGCGGCGGCGGGGCTCCCAGTGGACGGGCGGCTAATCTGCAGAACAACCATCAGCTGCCTGGAGAGAAGAGACGCACTTTTCAAAGCCACCATTGCTGAGTCATTCCCGGAGGTTCGGAGCGTAATAGGTTTGATGTGGCTTCACAGGCAAACCTGCAGGTCCTGGAAATATTAAGCTTCAGAGAGACTTTGACTTGTTGGATGAAAAAAAATCACAGGCAACCTGTAGCCCCCACAGCACCACAGCGCGGACTGATACCGGCTTTTTCAGAACGGCTGCAGGGACGATGTGTTTGTCTGAGACTGAACAAAAGGACATTTCCTACTTGAAGCAGCTCGCTGACATGAAGAAGAATGAACGGGTTCAGCTTTCTCTGTGTCAGGAGTTGAACAACCAACCTCAGTGACAGAACATGACACTGAAAAGAAGACCTGACTCCAATCCTGACCTCTGACCTCTCTAAAGACAGAGAAAATAGTCCCCTAGCAATCTGTAGAGTATCTTTGAGTATCCTGACATGCACTCTATGAATAAAATATATAATCATAATAATAATATTATTATTATTTCATCTATGAATTTAAACACATAGAGCATCTCTGTGTTTAAATGTCCTGTAAACTATGTTGGTTGAGAAAAAAAGAATGCTGTAGATTTATTATTTTAATTGACATGTGTAATCCTTCCACTCTAACTTCCTGTACTCCTATAACCAGATAATAACAGTTTAATTCCTAAAAATCCAGTTCTTACAGAGAGTAATTTTCCATAGTCTTTGAGTCATTTCATCCTCATGTATTAACTGAATTTCTTCGTCTTCTTTTTTTTTAAATATAAGATACCAAACAACAAAAAACTGTTGGCAGAACAAGTGTTTAACATGTTTCGGAGAAATATCAGGACTCTGATTATGTCAGGATAAAGGACTTTGTTATTTGATGTGTTTAATAGTGATATTATATCCACATTTACCTATTTATGTTTTATTTAAACTACAGCATTTAACCTGGAGGTGCTGCTGCTGATGCACAGGGCATGTTTGGATGTGCAGAACTATTATAGAGCTCAGAATTAATTCTTCTCATGTGAGAGTCTGAACTTTGACCTTTGTGTGCTGATGTCACTGATGTTTAGTGAAGCTTCTTCTCTGTCGGTCTTCTTATAAATGCCACAACAGTGAGTCCTCCCCACACACACCTAACGCCGTGTGTGTGTGTGTGTGTGTGTGAGCAGCAGTGGTGCACTCCTCCTCTCTGGTGAAGTTGCAGATACAGTGATTGTGGAAGTCACAGTTTTTCCTGCAGACTGAGCAACAGCACTGCAGTAAAATGTCAACTTTGTTCTTTTCAGCTGTCAGAAGTTCCTCTGGTTTCTGTGTTCGTGAGAGACGCTCGGCTTTTGAAATATACTGATCTGGTGAAACTGTGACACACATCTCCACAGTATTAACACCAGATATAGAAGCAGAGAATATGAAAGTGATCTATTTCCTATACTGTGTGACAGTCACTTTCCCCTCCTGTGGGGATGCAGATTGTTGTTATTGTGATGGTGATCCCACAGCGGGCTGCAGTGAGCCCTGACGGGCGACAGGCGGCGTTTTGTCCCCATTTGCCTACTTCTCCACTGCGTCTCCAGGCCTCACTTCAAAGTCATAGATCCCCAAATTCATAAATAAATCAGCAGAAGAGGGAGAAGAAGAAAAACTGCACATCTCTCTCCTACAAACACAGGCGGAGGCGGCTGCAGGAGCGCCACGTGCACACGGTGAAACGAGCTTTGGAAATTACAGGCTCATAAAAACTGAATAAAAAAGAATATATACAAGAAATATCTTAGGAAAGGAAGAAGAAGAGCACAATAAAAGCTCCTATAAGGACACTTTTGATAAACAGCTCTCATTGCAACGATGATTTCTGCAAATGGAAATATCATAAAATAGGCTATTATAAAAAACGTCCCCATGTAGTGCCAAGTAAACTCAACAGTGCCTAAATATATGATTATAGCCATACTAATAAGATGCCATATACATAATCAGGTCGCTATTTACTAATTAAATGACCTTAAACGAAAAAAAGTCAGAGGGTATAGTTAATGCAATTAATTGAATTAATTTCTAATGTCAGCGTGAGCCGCAATTAATCACGACGAGCAGCTGAAATCTTAATTAAAAGACCAATTAGCACGGAAATGCCACTGCAAAGTACATTTAGAAATCATTAGAATAGAAACATGATAGAACTCACAGTGTGGCGATGTAATACATGCATGCAAATAAGTAATAAATAATAATAATAAAAGATTAATCACAATGCTAAAAGAGAAACTAAATGATGACGGCGGTTGGAGATGGGGAAAACTATTTTGGGAGGTGATGACATGAACCTAACCGGTGAGCCACGAGGATAAAGATCGCCTCCTGTGACACTTCACCGCCGCTTTGCTTTGCGTGTCTCCTGTCTGTCTGCGGTGACTGACAGAAACGTCTCGCGCTGTCCGTCACTACAAAGTGAGAGACTCGCGCCTGATGGGAGGAATATTTAGCTGCTGCAGCCCGCAACAAAGCGCCAGTGCAACACAGATCCATCACCAACCCGCTGATCGATGCGCAGGGAAAAGTAGCCCGGGGCGCACTGAGAGCTCCATGTGAGCGCCAAACAGTGAAGCGCAATGATGATGAAGAGAAAGAAAATGAGTTGTGTTTGTCATTTTTACCTTTCTGCAGCAGCCTTCTTTTCAATATAGCCTGAAGAAAAAGCATTTTCCCCCACACCGGTTCCAGCCTGGATGGGTAAATCTCTCCTCATGGAAGAGCAGAGCAGAGCAGGAAGTGGGAGGCAGAACTTCTGTCTGCATGCACCTCTCTCTCTCCCCCCTTTTCTCTCTCTCTCCTCCTCCTCCTCCTTCTCTGTTTCCGTTGACTTCCTCGGGAGCCCCCCCTCCCTGGTGACACCAGCTGAACTGTGGGCTGCCTGTGTGTTTTAACACTCCTCAGATGAAAACAGGAAATAAAAAGCCGTCTCTATAATCGACTTTAATCAGATCAGTTCTCAGTCTAGTGCTTCCAGACTGCTTCTGGTCTGACAGAGCTGATATTCGTGTTTTCACATGTTCCCCTCCTCCTTTTCTTTATGCACTAATTTAATTACAGCATTCTCTCTCTCTTGCCCTCTCCCTCTCCCGGTTTCTCTCCTGATTATGCAAAAAAATTGTAGCTCAAAGCCTTCGGGACTTTTGATGCCCTAGTTTTTTTTTTTTTTTTTTTCTTCAGAGTCTGTGTCTTGTGGGTCTCTATGTGTATGTGTAGCAGGTCTGTGTGTGTGTGTGTGTGTGTGTGTGTGTGTAGCCAAAAGATGAAAGCCTCCAACACTGAAACCCACCAGATCATGACTTATTTCTCGGCTCCCCTGTCGCTTGGTGATCATAAGGTGACCGATGTTGCTTGAAGTGACATGAAACCAAGAAATACTCTCTCCCTCAACACACACATTTGTCCCATCCATCCATCCTACACAGCCAATGAATCCTGCTCTGAGCCTCTGATGGGAATCGGGGCTGGAGTGTGTGTGTCTCGGCATATATTGAGCAGAAGGCAGAGAAACATCCTGCGTGGGTCAATATCACAAGGCTAAAGTCTGCATCTGATAAAAAAGGCAGGTTTGATATGTTGTGCACGATGAATGTCACAATGCAATGTAAAGTCATCTCCAGCGTGAAAAACTTGCACCAAGGTGCACAGGGCATTGCATTTTCTACATATTTGTACAGTTTGAAACAAAAACCAATGATTAGGAGGTGCTGACTCACCGCTTTAATCTGAAGGTGTTTACATCCATGTACGGTACAAACTGCAACACTTCTAATACACACCGTCAAGGGTAAAAAGGGGCTGCGAGCCCTACATTGTTCAGCCATAATGGATGTGAACACCCCCGAACTCGCTCAAAGCTGAGAGTCAGCGATTTAACTTCCTAGTCAGGGTTTCATTTCAGATCCTGGAGTGCTGCTGTAGAGCCTGCAGAATGGAAAAAAATATATCTCTGTGGTGAATATACTCTGAATGCTCCGCTTCAGTTAAACATGTCCTGAGGAACTTTGAGTCGTGGAAGTCGTGCTGGTGATTTCATTATGGTTGGATTACTTAAAACTGCATCATCACATAGTCGATAGTCGATAAATGAACAAACTCCTGGTCCAGTTTGCCACCAAACACGTTAGCAGATTCCAGAAGGTGAAATAAAGAAAGAAACAAAGACAAATAAGACTAAAAGGGATAAAAGCTGGACTTCAGCACCACGGACAGCTGCCTGCCTGATGCTTTATTCATGTCCTCCCTTTGCTTTGGTTCACAGCAGGGGGGGGAGAAACCTAAACATCCCATCATGCACTGGGCCGAGGGAGAAGGCTACAGCTGGGACAGGTTGCCAGCCCATCTCAGGGTGAACACGCGCAGGCTAAACCCTGATGTACGGACTCAGAAAGTCTTGCTGAGTCCACAGGGGCTTAGAACTGTGCCACTGCACAATCAGCAAGCGCTTAAAGGCTCTGCTGAGAACTTTGGGAGAATTCAATGTAGATTTTTTTTTGCAACCCTGGACACTTTTGGGATGTAATTGCCTGCAATTTAAGGTAATGATATCTGCGTTAAAAAATTCATACACAGGAAGCACCAACCAAGCATATTTGTCTGGTTTTCTTTAAATGTAAGAAGCCAACTAGCATATTAGAAACTCATTTGTTAGCTATATTGTGCTATATTTATGTATTACAGCAGGCATGGGCAAACTAAGGCCCTGGGGCCACATGCGGCCCGCTGGGCCTTTTAATCCGGCCCGCAAACCTATATAGTATTGTTTGTCTTGTGTGAATATTTTTTAATACTGTTAATAAATGCTTTTTTCCCCCAAAAAAGCCTTGCATATCCATGCTTAACTACCGATTAAAGGCCAAAACCTTTCATGCAATGGCCTTTACATGCCTTTTATATTACTTCACACAAACACTACATCCATCTGCTCCTGGTACGGCCCCTCTCCTAAATTTGAGAACGTATTATGGCCCACAAGTCAAAAAGTTTGCCCACCCCTGTATTAGATAGTAGCATCCTTATGCACATGCATGATGTGGTATCAGTTTGCTTGCTGCAGTGTCTGCAGGTCACTATTCATATAGAGACAAACAATTAAAATCTGTCGGGGCAAACCACCACCAGTCCACCACAGCAGAGAGACAACACGTCTGAAACCAAAACTTTACGCATCACCTTTGATCGGTACGAACATGGAGCAGAGTTTTTCATCCTCCAAGCTGTCAGGGCTCCAGGCAGCTGCAGGCATGTGAAGCTATAAAGCAGGGCATCGCTCTAAACAAGCGAGCGTTTTCCAAAAACATCACCCAGATTACATAAAGGTTAAAAGAAAATATAGAGTTACCAGGCTTGTGTTTCTCACATGAGGAGGCACTGTCACGCTCGGCTACAAGAGCTGTCACGGAGAGAAGTTTTATAAGTTTCTGTCTTGGGAGAAGAAATCTTTTCATGTCTTCATGTGTCAACAGTGAAATATCTGAGGTGAGGAGAACACAAAACAGAAAAGCTACCACAGAAGCTTTTGATTTGGGATTCACCATTGTTCACCAGTGACACATTGAAACATGATGGATTGTAGAATATATAGAAGAAAGTTTAGTTCAGATGCGTTTAAAGTGAGAGTTTCTGCCTCACAGTGAACAGTAGATCCTCTAGATTTCACAGCGTTGTGTTTTGTTTTGTCCTCAATTAGTTTAGAAGTAACAGAGTAACCTTGTGTAAATAACATGTAAACAAGGTTAATGAAGGAGGAAAAAGCAGGTAAACAGAGTAAAAGCAAAGATAATGACTTATTAATTCAATTAA
>JAOWBC010000710.1:27099150-27109472 GCA_028566105.1 Hypoplectrus providencianus
CTGATGGAGTCCATGTAGAGGAGGAGGAAAGGAGGCGCACACTGCAACATCTACTCCTCAGTTTGGAAGCATTTACATAGATTTGTCTGCTCATTTGCCTTTGTAATAAATGTTTTAAGTTGTAAAGAGTCTTTATTAACACACTGTATATAAAGAATGGAGTGAATGGACACCATCAACAAGCTGAAACAGAGGTATTATAGAAAAAAAAATATAAATATAAGGAAAATACAAACAGATATAGGACTAAATAGCAACATAGGTGTCAGACTTTTTTGGAATCAAGGACATCAGACACAGTCAAACTAAGTTTATAGGACAGCCTCAGTGTATTTTGACAATTTGAGACCTGTCAGCAGTAACTTTGACTTTGAGGCCAGATAGCAGCTCCTGAGCAGCCTGAGGGGCGCAGAAGTCTAACTTTTAGATCCCTATTCTGAATTCTGACCTGCCTGAAACATCCCAGCCGTCTGACAGCTCTGGAGGGCAGCACATATGCATGAGCCTTTTTTTTTTATTTCTACTTCCAGTGGTTCAGTTTTCCTCCCCAACACCACATTCTTCCGTTAATAATTCAAAACCATCGATTCCATTATGCCGTTCTTAACTAAACTGAGCTTAAATGGAAAGTGACGTGCAACTCCTCGGCTGGGTTTACTCCAAGAAAGGAACATGGAAGAAAACTGTCGCACATGCAGCTCCTATTCTGGTTCTGGTAGATAGACGAGGTTGTAGTGAATTCATTGCTTTGGCACATGCCTCGTGATAACCTGAGAAGCGGAGATAACATGAGGAGGGGGAATAGAGGGAGAGAGGTCAAGAAAAGGAGTGGAGGTCAGGCACGAAAGTGGGGAAGGGAATGAAAGATAAACTGACGGAGAGGGAGAGTGGTGGGGCGGGGAAGGAGACATGGCAAAGAAAATGGATAAAAAGGAAAGGTAGAGGAGAGAAACATAGACATGGCAAGAGAGAGAGAGAGAGAGGAGTGGAGCCAGAGAGGAGAAAAATAAAACCCAGAAAACCACGAGGTGATTTGATAACTTGACTTCCCATTGATTTGCTCTCTTGTGATGGTGAAATTACTTCTCTAAATCGATAGACGGCGGTCCTGCACAGCCAGGGCCTCAAATCCATGACTGGTTGAGGAAAAAAACAAAAAAACAACTAAAACAACAACAACATTAAAGTGCCTGACATGTTGGAAATGGTGATGAGGATGTCGAAGCACTTAAAAGTCTCTGCTGTGAAAAAAAAGAGCGGACTCTGTGGCAGTTCAGGCTTTTGTTAATGTCTTATTCTTCTTAGCAAGAACAGTTTGTAATGGATGGCTGACAAATAATATAGTTTATATTATTCTTCTGCAGGCAACCTTCATTTACAGCTTTTGTTTGTCAAAATTAGAAGCTAAATTCAGGTTTGCATTGTGTTAGCAGTAAAGAGTGGATGTTTTTTAAATGCTATTATGACATAAATACAAGTATAATCCTCTCAGACTACCTTTCAGAGAGGTTACTTTTCATGCCAGTTATGTAATAGTTAGAAACACATAGAAGCATTGCACTTTAATTTATTTTGTTGTAATTATTCTCAGGAAACTGGAACAACATGAACTGACTGAACAGCGAAGAGTTCAGCATCTCCCTGAAGGTCTTTCTGACATAATTTGCAGCTTCTCTTTCGTCTCTCTTTCTGTGACCTTGTGGTTTTCATGGCTGTTTAATCACCAGTAAAAAATAATAATAATAATAATAATGAGAAATCATATTGAATCTGTGTCTGGTGACGCCTGCTACACCACCCAACATCTAACATCACCAGTGTGGATGTCCACTGGCTGTAAAATCCTTTAAAACCTGTTCTCTGTGACGGCTCAGATCAATCACAGTTTAATCCAAATTACTGAACTAGAACTGTGATCGAAGACGTTTCAGAGCTTTGGTGAAAATAATACAGGTATTATCCCCAAGAGGCTCACACCCAGCGAAGGGGCGGGACCAATCCAAGTGGAATGAAGACAGGAAGTACCTGTAGTCCTCATGTGAACATGTTCAGGCAGTTGGTGGAGGTTTAAACATTAGAAATGGACAAATGGTGTTTCTCCAGTTTCACAAACCATCTGTCTAATATTGAAACGTTTCTCAGCTGTGTTTGTTTGCCCGTAGATTTGTGTACGCTGCTGCCTCTTGCCTTGTACACGTTTGTCCCCGCTGTGGCACGCAATTGTTTGGTTTCTCCAGATCTGAGCGCCATGGACCAGATTACTCTGCTGCTCTTCTGGATGAGGTCCATCGGGTGAACTAAGCCCCGCCGCATTTCTTGTCGGGTTCAAATATTATTGAGAAAATGCGTTTCGTACAAATCCTCCAGAAATGATCCAGCTACTCATGGGACTCCCAGGCAGCGTTTTGTTTTCGGTGCACGCTGTTTGTCGGATTCGGCGTTCTTGGTTGACCTGTTTTCAGATCCCAAACCAGATCTGGATCAAACAGGATCCGGATATTGTTTAAGTAATTTCCCTAAACGTTGATGGAGTGTCAGGTGTGGGTTTAAAATGAAGTTACTGTGGGATTAATGTTAAGTGAGATGCAGCTCTTATACCACTCAGGAACTGTTCTGGTTTGGACGAATCAGATATAACTTTGGTTTCTCTGTCTCCATCTCTGTAACACACACACACTCATTTGCAGAGATTTGTCTTTCTTTGATTCTCACTTTGTCAACCTTTCCTCCTCGCTCGGATAATCTCCTTGGATGTACCATTAATAAACCTTTTTCATTACGATTCTGTCCTCATTATTCACTGCAATTAAAGCCATTGAATGTTGCTGCAGACCTGTATATTCTCTCTCTCTCTCTCTGTCCCCGTCTGTACTATTTTCTCTTTGTTCGTCACACACACAGTCACAGAACCTACTGTAGTTTAAAGATGGAGAATTTGGTATTACTGAGCGTGTGTGTGTGTGTGTGTGGTGTGTGTTTGTACGTATTAATGCATACTGCAAAATGACAGGCATTTCAAAGTCAGCCTCCCTTTGAATTTAGAGTAGTTGTGCACACATGCACACGCAGAGGTGGCATGGATTAATGGCTCGCTAAATGAGCTGACAGCGAGGACTTGAAGACTCGTCTTCATAAGCTGCTTTCGCACGAGTGAAGGAGGAAGGAAATACAGGATGGGAAAAAAAAATAAAAAACAGAAATAGAGGTATAGATAGATAGAGTGAGGGAAAACACAAGGCAGCAGGCAGCAAAGAGCCAGATTTTGGTCATTATATGTGTGTTTTGATGATGTAAAAGCAATAGCTGATGATTTTTGAAGTACAATTGATGCAACGAACAGTCAAAAAAAGCAAAAAAAAAAAAAAAAAGAAGTTAAATGGGAGAAAATAAAAAAGACGTAGAACTACATGGAGAACAAAAGCAACAAAAAAAGAGAAAAGAGTGAGTAGAAGATGGAACAAAATAGTTTGGAAAATCAAAGATTTGGATCTGAGCCTGTTTCTCTTCTTGTGAAGTGTGTTTTCGGCTGTTTATCCATTCACTGTGCAGAGCCTCGGAGAACAGCATCACAACGCTGATGGAACATTCTTCCACTTGCACTCATTTGTTCTCCTCTCAAATCCCTCCTGCCTGATTACAAGGGCCCCAATTACGCCTTCAAGCCTCCTCTTAAACAGCGAGAAACAAACAAGTAACACTTCTCGCTCGCCTCAAATCCCCACTCACACATTGAAGCTGAATGGTAATCCAGGTTTTAGGTTTCCAAAATATAAAAAAAAAAATAAAAAATGAGAGGCACAAGTAAGCTGGAGAGCATGACAGAGTTTAAATCCCATCTGATTGTGAAATATCCTGGATACCAGGGTCTCAATATATTGACTTTTAATCCTACTACTGCATAATAGGAATGGGAATAAAAAAAGAAATCAACAGCTGCATCAGGCAAAATCTTCCTCATCCTAATTGTTTGTTAAGTCATTTTTAAGAAATTGTTTTGGATCATCCTCATGGCAAAATGTAGCATAAAGGTTCCAGTTTAGTTGTCGATGTTTACTTGTTTACCTTCTGCACGGTGAACGTCCTGATGACGTATTCAGCCAGCGGTTCGGTTTCTATCAGGGTCACCTTGATGTCTCCGTAAACCTCGGTCTCATCCGGCCAGTAACGCACACACTTCACCTGGAGGAGACAATCACACATTCATACAGCGCAGTGAAATACATGTTATCGCACAAAGAGCCTTAACAGAGTGGGATGAAGCTCAGGTCAAGATGATGATCAACGTGAATTATAATATCAAGATTACTTTCCCTGCATAATAAATCGCCCTTTAGCAGAGAGTCATTATCTGACATTTAAAAGATAATGATTTTGAAGTTACTGGGTAATATTGTAAAAATCTTTTGCAAGCTTCTTCTAAATAAAACCCAAAGCTGTAGTAGTGTGGAGCCAGATGTGATAATACCACTTGTTACGAGCCTGCACATCTGGATACAGATGGCCGGAGTTGTGAAAGCAAATCAACAGGCTTGTGTTTCAATTATGTTGCAGTCTCGTGTCTGGATTGCTGCCCATTCAACCTAAGACACTGCATTTATTTAAATATTTGGTGCACAGTTTTATTATCGTTGAAATACACATGCATCTGCTTAGACCGTCCATCCCAGGATGAAATAAAGAAAAAAATCTATTTATAAAATGCATCTTTACATTCAGTGGCATTCATGGAGATAGTGAGCATAAAACATTAATCTGCACTGGTAACCAAGGTTTTTTTTCCACATGTTTTAAAGTAATAATCTTAAAGTTTAACTTTAACTCAGTACTCCTTCTTCAATTTAACATTAATGAAATATGCAGTTTCTATATACTCATGGTACGTAAATTAGAGAATCCAGGAGAAGCTTAGCTATGTTTTTAAAAATGACAAAGTTCCAGAAATGTCAGGATCAACACCAACCTGCAGCATGTTTATACATGTTTACAGCCACCATGTTATTACATTGTATGAAATCATGTTTTCCAATTAAATGTGAACCCTTAAACCACCTACTAGTGTAACTACTTAAGAGTTTGTAGTTTAGCTTAAGTTGTCCTTAAACTTTACAACATGCATTAGCTCAGTATGGATTGTGCTTACAACAGAATATTTCATAATTTCAGCGTTGGGGATTATTTTCTGTCCTCAAATCGTAATAATTTTCTAAACTAAACTGTGCATACACATTATACAGTATATCCTGACTTCTGATTGGACTTTAAATGTGATTGAGCTTATAAGGAAAGCTGGAACTTCAGATAATAATTCTGTATCCTCATGTTTCAACAGGGCCTCTTCATCAAACACACACACACACACACACGCACGAACACACACACAAGCACACATTTGGTAATAGATGACGAACTCACCCTGCCCACCTCCACCAGGTTGGTAACCATGACGATAGAGGCCGAGTTTTCCTGCCAGACCATCCTCCAGAAATCCCTCACCGTCTCCTGCATGGGCCCTGACACACACACACACACACACACACACACACACACAAACACACACACACACACACAAACATGATATATGAACATAGATACAAACTAGCAGAGTGCATGCACACAGGTGTTTCTATGTATAAACACACTCATTCCAACGTCACATTAAAATACGTCAGCACAGATACGCATAAAACATACACACATGAACAAGGAGACAAACACACACACACACACACACACACACACACACGTGCACTCACACTATCAATCCCACATAGTGGTTCGGGGGTTTGAGGTAATGGGGTCTTAAATTTGTCAGGGGGATTTTATACGGCAGTTTAGATTTAGGAGGTTGTGGTAATAGCCTTCCAGCCCGAAAGGACGACATTTACCAGGTGGCTGTTACACACACACACACACACACACACACTTTCACACACACACACATTCGTATCTGCACAAATGTAGAATCACACAGACAGTGCTCTCACACACACTCATCACACCAGTTTAATTACCTTGTGTGGCGATGTAATGTCTGGGTCTGTGGTACCCCTGTGAGACAGAAAAAAAGCCAAGCATAAAAAAATCTCTCCGTACATTCGTCACCTCTCTGTTTTCCTGCCATATTCTTCCTTTTTTTTTTCATAAACGTGTCCTAATTTTCTCTATTTTCAGTCTTTTCATTTTCCACATCCTCCTTTTCTCCCATTCTGTTTCTTATCTTATATTTCGGTTATCCTTCCAGCATCTTTTTGACCTTTTTTCTCACATAATCCATTTCTGGTATCTTCCTAAATAAAGTATTATAATTGCAATAGAAAACCAGCACTGCAGCACTATCATCTCAGGTCAATAATTAGCATATCTGTACGATACTTTTGCCCTCTGTGCGATCAATAATCCCCCCAAAAAAAGCCCAAATATACGGTAATTTGACCATTCAGTGAATGTGTGGTTGTAACTGGTTGTAATCAGCCTGTCGCAACTGAGTTTTTTTGTGAACCCTGAAGGCATCATCACCATTTCCGGAAACAGATGCACGAAGCTCACATTTAGCTTTTCTTAAGAGCGACGCGTATGCCTCACAACGACGGCCATGACTGGCTGAATAGTCCGCTACGCCCGCCCCGTGAGTGAGGAAAAAAAAAAAAAAAAAAAAAAGAAATATGAGCGCCTGTAAGACGCTATTCAACACTAAAATAAGATAATTTTATATCTCTGGTACGATAACCTGGAAACACTGCTCCCTATCCCCTCATGAGTTCATCCCCTCATCACTTCTGTCTTCTCTTCTTTCATTTCTACATCTGTTGATCTCTCTGTTCCTCCTTAATCCATCTTTTTCCTCCCTCTTCCATCACTTCTCCTCATTGACACACCTCCCCCCCTGTTTTTTCCCCCTGCTGAAATGCTTCCTAACTTTCTCCGTTTTTAAATTCAACCACTTTCTTTCTCACTTCCGCCATTCAATCACTTTCTGCCTCCCTTTCATGCGTCCCTCCCTTTTCTGTTGTGCTTCTCCTCATTCCTCCCTATTTTCCGTCCGCTCCTCCTCCTCCTCCTCCCATCCTCTCATTTTAATTTGTCTCGTCTCCCTCCTCGGTCCCTCCAGTCCTCCGAGAAGCATAACTCAAGGTCGTTTTCCGAATAAACATCAAATTAAATAATAGAGGGGATCTTAATTTTCCCTCCATGGGACAGATGAAAAGCGACGACTCTCCAACCAATGATCGTCCCCCCGTCTTGTCCCTGCGTCCCCCGTCCTCCCCTCCTACACCTCCCCGTGAGACCGATAACCTTGTTGAGATGAAAACATTTATCACTTTCATATTGTCATTAAATCCACGTTGTAAGTACGCCGTTATCATCGCTACGGGGATGTATTGTTTCGGTTTCAATTCGCCCTCTTTTCTTTTTTTTTTTTTCTTCTTAAGGAAAAAAAAAATCTTGTCTGTGGAGACTGATTGAAAATAAGCATTATGTACCAAACTCATTAAGGCTATTATTACTGCAGTCAGCTGTGAGCAAGAGATTAAATTGATAAGCAAAGCACAATACCCAGAGGGCAAAGAGGAAACGAGGAGGAAATAAATAGATGGATAGATGGATGGGAGACATATGAAAATAGTGGGGAAAGTTGATTGAAATTGTATAAAAGGACAGTAGAAAGAACATTAATAATCAATCCAAGTACTGATGATTTCACCAGCATCCACTGTTTTATTTTTTATTATTTTTTCTTGGCAACCTTAGCTTAAAGTCTGTGTGTGTCTGCTGATGCATTTGTGCATTTATTTGGAAATATTCTGTTTTATTTGTTGTTCCAAATACATGTATATGTGAGCATATGTGTTCAAATGTTTGAGTTTTTGGTGGTTCACCCCTTTTTAAAGGGCTTTTTTGAATAAGTTGAAGGTGAGTTTTTTGGTCAGGGTTTGTAACCAGAATCACATAACAAATATGTGTGTGTTTGTGTGTGTGTGTAAACACTTACGTCGATATAATTGGCATTGATGTAGTCGGAGTGGGGGTCTCCGTCCAGCAGCTGCAGTCGCACTCTGGTGTGATCGTCTGTGGGGTCAGATAGCACAAAAATACAACAGGCCTAAAGTTACATTTACCCACAGATCGGAGCAGCAAACTGACTGGATGGGAACCAGCTAACTGACCAGGAAACTGTCTGAGCCGCAAATATGACAAGACTGGATGTCTCTGAGAAGTCCTACCAAGAAACCTGAAATAAATAACAACTGTCCTCTTTCACGAGCAAAAATAAGTCACGGTGAGAAACCCAACACGCCTCTTTTACAACAGAAACCTCAGTACAAGTCCACTTTCCTCCCAAATGTGCTTAATTTTACCCACAAAAACAGTATTTTCTTTTTAAACCAATAGACTGAGCTAAACTTGAACAAATTAAAAAATGACCACATGACAAACAGACCCAAACAGAAACGACTGACACTCAAAAAGAAGTATTCTTGACCCTTTTTTTTAAGGTTAATCACAACTAAATCAGATAAAATAAAAAAGTTAATTTACATTATTAGCTAATCACAACGTAATTATGGTTTGTGTAAACTCAATTAAAACAGTTCCAGTACATTCTATACGAATAACTCAAACTATTGACTGAATATGAAATAAAGAGAGGAAAAAAAAAAACTTGTATGAGTAATCACATTTTTGGTTTGGTTCAGTGTTTGTTTGTTTTTCCAGCTACATCACTTTGAATATCTCTCTCTCTTTACACTTTTCATTGAAAATATCCTGAACATGAAAAACATTTTGTACTGGACTCCACTGGTGCCGATTTATAACAAATAGTTTTTTAAATTCAGTCAAGAAGAAGGAACAAAACACTGTGCCCAGGAAAAGATGCCCAAATAACTGATAACCTTGCAAAAGCAGGACCACCAATGGAAACCATTTAATAAATATCTCTATAATTATTCTGTGGGCAGGTTTGGAGTCTGAAACGACAATAATACAGGTACTTCAGTGACTTCTATGAACAACATCAACCTCTTTTCCATTAATGTCTGAAATTACAAGAAAATCAGCTTGTTTGATGCTTGCTTGAATGTTTTAAAGCAATCAATAACATATTTTATTATTTTCTTTAGCAACTTTAAACAGATGTCGAATAGTTTCTTTGCAACAAACTTGAACATCCTGTGCTGCCCACAAGCATCTGTGCAAGGAAAGTTCAACCATGACAGAAACCAGCTCGCTTTAAGAAATATGTTCGGATTGAAAGTGACTCAAGCTGCAGATAGGAATATATATTTTATTCACGTTTGGTGATAAAAGGAGGTTTCTGTATTATTTTGTGCAGGGGTTTTCTTGCCACATGCAGAAAGAGATTGACAAAGATTCTGGTAGCACCTATACAAAAGCTTTTACCATAAAAAAGGAAACAATTCAATGATCATGCATATTATAATATATAAGAAATACTGTGTAAAACCTTCTGAATAAATGAAGTAGGATCCATTCACATGACCAAACCATGGCTCAGTTTTTTGAAGCATTGTCAAAGAACATGTCACCAAAATGAAGTCTGCTTTTTTCCCCATTTCTCCTTTTAATGTCAATTATTTTGTTCTGTGCTCCAATAGCCATCCATAATATTAGAGCACATATGGGGGGGGTGATTATGGCTAATGGCAGCCGGTGATTTTGTTTAGTTGTAACTTAGCAACAGCAGGTAATTGCAGATGACGTGGACATGCTTTAGTCTGATTATCTCAATTTTTCTCTCTCACTCCGAGTCTTTTTCTAATGTTGATATGCTTCAGTTCACCCCTCTTATTTTTTCAGTCTCTGAGTTGAATTAGAGGAGAAAAAAATAAATAAAAGAAGAAAGGGAGTAGGAGAGACCTCAAAAGGAAGAGGTGGAGCAGAAATTTGGCAAGTTGAAGGTACAGTGAGGAAGAAAGAGAATAGGAGCTGGGAGAATAGGGGGAAGGGAAGGAAATAAAACTGGCAACAGAGGTGGAAAATAAAAAGTCCACCTGTGTGTTTCTTTGAAGCCACTGAAAAGCTAATACATATGATTGATGCAATGCTACAGCAGGAAGGAGCGCTAACAGCTAGCCGGCCATGGTTAGCCTGCAGCCTGTTAGCCTTCTGAACCGTGTTAGAAAATTAGAGATTTTTTTTTAACTCTTTGTTTCTGCTTTTGAAGGTTTTTACCTCAACAAATGCACATGTTCGTATTACAAAATAAAATTTGTTATATTATATAGGCAAGGCAAGGCAAGTTTATTTGTATAGCACAATTCAACAGCGAGGTATTCAGTGTGCTTTACATAAAACATAGA
>JAOWBC010000710.1:27646910-27666824 GCA_028566105.1 Hypoplectrus providencianus
GGATACTTAAAGTTAAAATCTTACCATGCTGATTGTAAGCATTGTTTATAGTATTTAGCTTAATTTTGTATGTTTACACTTAGTGTGAAGTGCATATTAGACTGATTAATTTTAATTCGTTTTAACTATTTGGCCATTAAACAAATACTGCACCTAATTAAGTCATTTTATTTTGAGAGGAACTGTTTGTATGCTAACAGAGCATTGCAGATTACCCCAATCAATAGGATCCATCCTGAGGGATCCTTGTCTTAATAAGTGTGATGAAAACAATGAGTTAACAATGAGTAATGAAAAATGTCTCCAGAGCAAAGAAAAATAGGCTATTGGGCCTGTTTGAAAAGTACATAAAATGTCTTCTGGTTGGTTGACAGACTCAACCAAAACATTACACATGTTGGATTAAGGTCCCTGACGCCTTTGAGGCATGTTTCTGATGAACGCTGTTTTTTTATTTGTAAGCACGTCATAAGGACAAATGCCAATACAGCTGAAATCTAACCAGAAATCTGTTCAAACACTTTCACACCCAGAGGCTGCCCAGTACATCTGCTGTTCAGCCTGGTCACCGGTCAGCAGCTCCTCTGACCTAACTGACATGGTGCATGGTGAACAATATATCTGATTAGCATCGGCATGTTATGGCCTCACAGAGCAGCTGGCTTAAGACTCTCTGTCCTAGTATTTCTAAGCAAATAGGATTTCAGAATAAACAACACATATAAAGTCACAGAGTGCAGCATACATGATAAATGTGTTGAAGTCATCAATTCTCACATATGCCTGGGAACCTTGTTTAATACCAGCCGAAGTGAGATCTGAATACAAAGGTAGTCACCTTTGTATTCAGATCATGTAGAGAATGGTTTGCTGAAGTCCTGATAAATAAATAGGTCTGTGACTACTGTTTCCCTCTTACATCAACAGTATTTCTTTATTTTTTAATAGCTCTTTCTTTATGGTAATTACACCAGTTATTGCTCTCTTTTCCTTTGTGAGACATCTTCATAATTTCTATACTTTCATTGTCTGTGATTGTTCTGGATGCAGCTCTGAATGAATTGCCCTATGGCTATAAATAAAGTTGTAGTGTTGTATAACAGGTTACCCCTCTTTGTTTATCTACTGACAATAAATGCAATGATGAAACTACTACATCAGAACAAGTATTTTCTCTCACATTTCTGTATGTGTGTTATGTGTGATATCGTTTTGCTCCAGGTGGTAGTTTTCTACACGGAGAGTTTGAAAAGCACTGACGTTCATGTCCAACAAGGCGCCTGTCTGGCTCTGAAATGCCTCAGGGTGAGCAACACATTACACCATCTCTCACCAAACAAGAAACACACAGCACCGTCTGGTACGTTATGCCCTGTGTGTGTGTGTGTGTGTGTGTGTGTGTGTGTGTGTGTGTGTGTGTGTGTGTGTGTGTGCGTGCGTGTGTGCGTGTGTGCGTGTGTGTGTGTTTCTTTGCCAGGCAACAGAGAGTGTGGACCACATAGCAGATCTATGGAGATCAGTGGATGAAGATCTACGCAGTGCTGCCAGAGAAACAATCCTGTCTTTTGGTACAAAATGACTTTTTTTTTGTATTGAGTAGCTCATTAATTTGTATTGTATTACCAAATGTCTGTTTTTTTTCTTTTTTTTACATTTAGAGGTATGGATGTTTATGAAATTAGATTTAAATGTCCATTGTCATATATCTGAAGCTGAGCAAAAGTATAAAGATTAAACTAAATGAGTAAACACACACACAAAAAAAAAAACATACATGCAAATCTTGGCTTCATTTGATCTAGAAATATAAAGAGTCACAAAACCACCACTCCTGTTACTGATGTGGTTGTCTAGCAACATTAAGTCTAACCCAGCATGGATCAGCAGATCAGCATAAGATTAATTGTTAGATTAAGATATATGAACATATTGTTGTTTGCTATTTTCATACAAAATTGTGCTACAAATATTTTTCTACCATGTTTATTCACACAACAAATTCAGATAAAAAATATATATCAGAAAATATATGCAAACTGTTCCGATAATTTATAATAATAATAAATAATGTATTTTTTGTTAAATGAAAAACATTTCCTGCTTTCAATTCCCAGAACTCAAATGATATATGTAAATGCAATAATGGAAATGTATTGAATTAAAAAAAAAAAGTAAAAAATGAAAAATGAAAAAATGAAAAAAAAGACAAAGTTTTAAAAATGTTTAATTTTGTCTTTAATTTACTTAATACAATTAAATTGTCGTCATTAGTTGCATTACAACTTTAAATAAAATTTACTTAGATTTAGTAAATGTATAACATATATAAGCTTTATCAACATAAAAATAGATGTTGATTTACATTTAGATAAACTGTGCAAACTATTTACTTTATTCTTTACATTTAAAGGAAGCATTTTTTCAACAGTGAATTTGAGTGTCAACAATATCAATGAGGCCTCATAAGTATTCAATCACCCATATTACATTTTATTTCATCATATCTGTTCTATACTTTCAATCTGTCCATCTACAGGTAAAAAAGGCTACATGGCCTTCCAGAGGATGGACCAACTGGACACTGAAGTGCAGGAAGAGGTTTACCAGAACCAAGAGACTGAGATTACCTTTCTATAGGGAAAAGCCTGGAGCTAAGGGATCCCACATTAGGAGTTTCAGTCATCCCCACTGACAGGGTGAAGACTAAATAGAACTGGAAGATGCTTCTGAGTTGGAATAAGTCCATGAGCCTGCATTGAGATTGCCAACATTCAGGTTTTTGTTTAAAGAATTTTTTGGTGGGACTCCTACTTTCTTGGGAAGAATCGCTTGTGAAGTGAATTTATTTTGCAAAAATGTTCCAAACTCTGTTGAAGTTTTTGCAGTATGACTATTTAACCTGCTGTATAATTATTCCTGCTTTACCAATAATGGCACTTACTCTCAATAAGGTCTACACGCATCTTTTAAGAAAATGTGGAAAGAACTGTTAAGCTATTTCACATGATGCCACAAGTGTGTGATTAGGAGGCACATTATGCAAAAATCCAAATATGTGAATATTTAACCCTGACTACAAATAAATCCCTAGTAACTGCTGTGAACAGCGGCCCTCCTGCCTGTGTGAGTCAAGCTTTATTAGATGAACAAACCCCATACAAAAGGATTCGACAAATCAACCTGTAGCAGTTTCATTTTCTCTACTAAGTTGTACTTACCTTTATTGTTTTCATTGGTAATTGAATGCTTAGTCAAAGGAGCATGAAATGTCTACTGAAAGGTTTCCACAAACAGACACTGAGGGACACCAGGGGATTATGGTAAGCAACTCTGAAGCAGCCAAACAGTGTTTAGGTGGTTATTTTATTCTGCTGTACCAAATCTGTTTTTGAAGAGCAAATATGTACAAGATTTGTTAGTGAGTTTCCAGATTTGCAGATGATATGGGTGCAGGATATTAGGGACTGATGAAAGTGTTTTTTTTTTCATTTACATATGTGCAAATGCTTTAATGTTATAATTCCATGTTTAATTAGAAAATAGAACAAATGGGGCCACTCTGTGGTTAGGTATCCAGTATGCGCACCTCACAGCAAGCAGATTTCAGGTATGACTTTGGCCTGCAGCTTCCTTGCTGTCAGTGTGGGTTGTCTCTGGGTACAGTCCAAAAATATACTGACTTTAAATTGCCCGTAGGTGACGATGAAAGTGTGAGTGGTTGTCCGTCTATGTGTCTGTCCTGTGCTAGTCTGGGGACCTATTCAGGGTGTATCATGGCTCTTGCCAAATGCCAGCTCCACTGCAACCCAAAATCAGATAAGCTATTAAGGATAATGAATTAATTAATAAAAATAAAAATAAAAAAACTCAAGATATTCCGTTTATTATCATACTATTACTATTCAGTTTATAACATATCCTCACATTTAACCGGGGTGAAAGCAGAAATTTGTTGACATTTCTGCTTAATCGATTATTTCGTATTAGTTGCAAACTAATCTTTTTTTGTCTAGCCAGCTAGTTGTTTTATCTCTACCAGCTTTAAAGGAAAGGACATTTCAGACCAGTGGATTTGACCAGCTGCTGTCAAACCTGTACTCTACCTAAAGCTGTTTTTTTATTAAACTGGTCATCAGATAAATACAAATAAATACGACGGTCTTTCTCAAGTTGTTTTTATATTTCTTATTATTGCTTTTGATGTTGTACAGTCTTTTACAGAAGGTCAAACCTAGAATCGATCATCGATTATCAAGTGTCGCTGAATTTCCTTACATCGTTCTTTCCTTTCCTTCAACAATTTATAAACATATTTTTTTATACTGAAACAGAGGCAGGTGCTGCCCTCTGCTGACTTTTTTTGCAGCTAACATGGTTTTGCTGTGATTAAACTGAACTGCAGTCTCTGGGAAACTTCAAGAATGTTTCTGAGGTCAATAAAATGATGTAGGAAGAAAATGTACGTTCGATTTTTTCGTGTACAAAGCAGAGAAAGAGCATTTTTTACAGTCTTTAGGAAAGTCAAATCCACATACCAGCATGCCAAAGCTCATATGTTGGAAACTGGGATGCTGGGAATTTCTCAAGGGATGCTATGTCCTTTTTTTCAATTATCAGATGCTGAAAACCTATGAAAACATGAACAAAAAGAGCTCTGCCATTAAACTATGTTTAGAAATATCCTGCCTGGTTTGTTTTAGCCTCCTCCAGCAACACCACAAGATTCTGAGATTTGTAAAGACAAATAAAAGTTATTTATATCCATTTTAAACCATGTTAACTGTCCTTATTTCTTTCTGGATGTATTTGACTAAGTATAACACCACAGAATCAGAACTTGAAATGCCAATTTTTTTTGCTTTTGTTGTGTAAAAATGATCTGCTGAGAGACACTGAGGATATAGCAGTTGTCTTAGGCAGTTCTCTAACTGCTATCTCAAAGCAAGATGTCTAAAATCACCTTTCTCCAGTGTTCCAATTTCTGTAAAACTGTATTTTATTGACCAGTACCTAATTTGCATATGAAAACGTGTCTTGGTGCAAGTAAGTGTTGAAGGTACATTTCATAAACTCAACTTTTACATGAAGGTGCAGGTGTTACGCATAAAAGTAACACCAGTTTTCTGGTAAACGCAGGCACCATGGCTTGTTGGTGGCCTTCATCTGACAGTTAAATATAAATCTTAATTGATGACCAGAGACGGTTTTAAACCAGATCCGGGTCAAGTTCATCTACATGGATGAACACTTGATGCTTCCCAGTTATAATACATGCTTCTGCTGATTCATGCCACCAAAGAATTTTTTTCAGTAAAATTGGGCTTGCACATTGTCATGGTTGACACTTAAGTGCCCCTGGTGCATCCGCTAGAGCATGCTCATTGCTAAGGAGTGTGCGAGCATACAACCTCAGGGCTCTTGATCACACTGTGAGGGTCTTACAAGAGGTGGACTATGAAAATAAATAGGCTTACCAGGGAGTGTAAAACCCAGGACCTCAGTGGGGTTGTACACCATGATGAAGGTGCAGTCCTTGCCAAACCCGGGACCCACAGTTAAGCACCCCACTTACACCCATGCAATCCCCAAGCCTCCTGCTAAAAAAAGAGTTCTTGTGCACCTAGTATGCAAGGGCCTGAGGTGGCTCTGGTATTCTTTACATGGGGCTGTATCTGACCTGGGAGCACATGGAGCCACAGATAGCACAGACAGATCCTCGGCTAAGCAAAAACACCAGGAAGCCAGGAAACCCCTGCATGAACAGTGGCGAAGCTGGTGCCGGAGCTGGAAATATCCATGAGACGGGCCCAGGGCTCGTCCTAACTTGCGACTGCCAGGTGCCATGCCAGATCCCCTCCACCGGCTCACCTTCAATATGGCATCAGATACTGCTCCACACAAACCCCCTCCGGTTGACGTGCAAGGTGTTTGGGAAGGGTGCATCACGCTTCCAATGGCAGAGAGAGGAGGGCGATGAGGGGACTGCTCCCCCAGCTGCACTTCACACCCCAGCCCAACCACCCCAGCCCTTAGAGCCAACTTTAACCTGAAGTAACAGCTCTGATTTGCCTCCTTCCTTTCCCTTCTTGATATAACATGCATGAGGCTGTTCTCTTTAGAGACCTGCTACAGATATGAATACGGCCTAATGCAACATTTCTGAACACCTTCTCCCCCAGAATTTCAAAGCAAGCTCACTGGACGCTGCCGACACCACTGCTTTCTATATTGACCAACAATATTTCTGGGATCTGATGAGCATTGGCATCTGGCTTTTGGTTTATCTGACAGCACCAGTTTAAAAGTGGCCAAACAGGTGGCTCACATTCCTATCTTCTTAAATTTGAGAAAAGGTCAAGATCACTTTAGCCTCAAGACCTCTCATCATCCGCTTATCATTTGCTACCAGATAAAACTGCGTGACTTGATACACCAGTTATGCTGAGGTAAACTTCAGAGGGAAACAGCTACTGCCAGCTTTGATTAGTCTCTCACCCCTATACCCATGTTGGATGACTAATGCACGTCAGGATGGCTACGGGCCTCAGCCCGAGTTTCCTCGGGCTTCGCCCTGCCCCAGCATAGCTCATTTCAGCTCCTATCTCGTTATTGCTGATCCCACCTCAGCTAGCTTTCGTTGCGCCACAGGGTTTAGCTTGGCTCCCTCTGTCTCGCATGGTCACTAGTCACTTTGGTCATCATATCCTGGAGCCATATGTTGGCAACAGGAAGTAAGGTGTTTAATGCAAATGTTAACTTAGCCCATGCAGTAGGTTCAAGTAAGAGACTAAAAATTCATTCAGCAATGTAACATGCAGACGTGCACCAAGCATCTTGGACCCATAGCCTAAAATCAACAGGAAATCCACTATTGCAAATTGAATGAGCAAATTCATAGTGCCCCCGGCCATTTCCAGGCTCTTCACTCTATTGAAGTCCTGCTATGGATTTCACCTGAAAAACTTGGGTCAGTACCATCTTAAAACCACTGTGATTAAAAGTGGTTTACAGAGTATCTCCAGCCCAGTAGCATCAAACACCTTTTTTTCTCCTTCAATGCTGGATGCCACATTCCATGTATGGCAAGGCAGGTGCTGAAAATGTTTAAAGACCTTAATATTGAAAACTCATTCGCTTCTTTTGAGCAACCATCTGTGAAATATAACTTACCCTCTCTCATTTTTTTGGCAGGCACTTTGTGTCAGTCTCCATCCGGGGGTTCCTAGACAAATGAAACATACAAACCATTAATGTTAGTGAAGAGGTGTTATGTTTCAACCCAATCACGAAAAAAAAAAAATCTATAATGCTGTGCTTGATTTCTTTTCTTCCATGTCTGCCATCAAAGAGGCTTGGAAGCGTGATCTCAAAGCTGGTATCAGTGAAACAGAGTGGCCTAAAGTTTTGAGGAGAATTAATTCTTCTTCAATGTGTGCAAGACACTTTTATTCAGTTTATAGTGGTACACAGGGCTCATATTCATAAATCCAAACCGGCAAAAATGTACCCTTGTCTAAAACCAACCTGAAACAGATGTAAATTGGAGGAAGCCGCTTTAATACACATTTTGGCTTTGCCCCATGATTCAGCAGTTTTGGGAGGGTATTTGTGAAGCACTATCTAGTGTACTTGGTATAAATATAACATTAAATCCCTTTATGCTGCTTTTCAGGGTCACTCGTGAGGGGTTAGGACTACCTGTTGGGGGCTGGAAGCTCATTGCTTTTTCAACTGTGTCAGCACGCTGCTTGATCTTCTTGAGATGGAGGAATGCTGCCCCACCTAGGGTTTTACATTGGGGGAAATATATTATATTGTATTATATCATCTCAAAATAAATTTTATCAGGTGTTGGGGCCTTTTCTGACTTTTTTCAATCAACCATCAACAAAGGTACAAGAGTGAACTTTAATTTAGTATTCTGGTTGATTTACTCACCAAAGGTCTATATATTTGTGTTTTACGAATTGTTTTTCTTATTATTGACAGTGGGGACCAGGAGTTTGTTTTTGTATGGGGTGGTGTCAGCCAGGCATCCCTGTCTAGTCTACAGCTGGTCAAAAAAGCTGCTGCTCGCCTCCTAACTGGAACTTGTACGCTTGAGCAGCTGTTCTGCCCCCCCTTCATTGGTTCCCTGTAAGTTTTAGGATTAACTTAAAGATTCTTATGTTACTTACATAGCATTGAATGGGGTTGGCTCCATCCTTCCTCTCTGAGCTTTTACAGCCATACCTCCCATCACAATCAGCAGATCAGTCTGCAGATCAGTAACTTCTGGTGGCACCTAACACTAGACTGAAGCATGGGGTGACCAGGCCTTTGCTGCTGTAGCCCAGACTCTGGAAGCTGTCTCCCCAGGTACTGGCATTGAAACAACAGTACATATGTGTTGCAGTAGTTATATGTTGATCCTAGGTCACTCCAGCCAATGTATGCTACAGCATAATCAAAGACCCGTTTTAAGTGAAACTGGGATATAGTTTCAGTGTTGACAGTAGTAACTGTGGTTGAGTCTGTCAATTACTTAATTCCTGTTTAAGACTAAAAAACTTTCTTCAAATGTAACACCCAGAGCCTCCCCAACAACAACATTAGGGAAGTTACACAATAAACATCCTCTAATCATCCTTTCACGAGAGAGGGCTGAACTGGACGTGGTTTTCTGGTATCATCATCACAAGTCATTGAGAAGTAAGGATGTTGTCCATGCTGTCTCGCTGCTCCACAGCCAGGTGAATGGCACTGACAATGTTGTTCTACTCAGGACATCTTCCATCTGTTGGCACTGGTCATCCAGTAAATACACCACCTCGTCAGGATTGGTGCATCAATGTCTGCTTCACTTGAGGAGCATGGGCATGCATATGTAGAAAATTGCTTGGGAATGTCATTATTTATTTAAAATTATTATGGAATTGTTTTATTACTTCTGAGACAATGTCCCAGCTTTTTTTAATTTGGGGATGTAGGTATGTTTTAAATTTCCACGTGTATATATATTTTATATATATAATCTGTTAAACAGCTACAGAAAAAGGGAAACAGTTGAATCTCAATAAGATGTTGAAACACAAATACCGGTTCTATGACTGCACAGTTTGAAGAAAATTGAGCAAAATCCAAATATGTAAAAATATCCCAATTATTAAAAATTCAAGACAAAATATATTTAAAATATTGACACATTGAGAGGAAAAACTTTATTTAAATTAAAATTAAAGCAATAATGCAGCACACACGCACACACACAAAAATAAGTGTACAGTATAAACATCTTAGCCTGTGTCTGACATCTAAACATAACACTTACAGCAGTGATACACAAGGAAACTTAATCACAGCATTGCCCTTTTGATTACTAATAAAAGTGTCAGTAAATATTTGATACCATTTCCTCAACTAGCACTCTGTATTGCTTTTTGATACTGAAAATACTGACCATCTACTGTTATGTTACCTTGTATATCGCCACTTTTTATGCATATCAGCATGGCATGATCACAACAAAAAGAAAAGTACAAACCTATCACACATAACATAAAATGTCTTACATACACTCTCCCCACACATCCAAATTATTCTATCCTCTGGAAACTTTCAGCATTTTGTTTTAATTATTTAAAATGTGTGTATGTGTGTGCGTGAACTTAATGCTTGACAAAAAAAATAACGGCAACCCATGCACAAGAACAAAAACCCCAAAAAGTTCAGATCGTGAGTCTGGCGGTAGGACACATTCTCTCTGAGGCCAAGAGAGGAGATGAGGAAGACAAGGAGAGGGGCAGCTGCAGAGCACAGTGGGTAATAAGTTTCTCAGTGTCTCAGCATTATTATACCATCTGAGGTGTGTCTGTGTTGTGATGCCGCAGAGGAGGAATTATTCACAGCATAGTTATTGATTGTCCAGTGTCTGTGTGCTCCCCTTGTTGAGGATTACATTACGTGTGCAGAGCCAAAGTGGCGACAGAGTTTGGTTAGGCTGGACTGTGAGAGGCTGTTTTCCTCTACTGCTTGGGGCCACACCTTGCAACTATTCTTTAACACTACCGGGTGTCTTAAGTTTGTCAACAATAGCAATGGTATGGGACTGAGAAGCAAGCATGGCTAAAGGTGAAACGCCTTGGTGGGGTTGTGTGGATTTTGGTATTCTGAGGTGGATAATGTTTTTATCATAAAAAGATGGCCAAGCAGTTTTTTTTTCTTTCAGAGAACGTGGCATCTCCCTTGAGCAATTTTGGAAGTAAACAAAAGAGGGGGTTGTAGAAAGGAACCAAAATACTGAAACACAGTGGTCACTTTAGGTAGATGTCCCATGTGGTAGATTCTTGACTAATATTCATTCAAATGCTGTGATGAAAAGTTGCAAGAGTCCACACATCCTTCCATTCGTGTTCCAGATGTAGATGCCCTTCCTTCCCTTCCTGTTACATCAAAGTTTAAACAGTATGTCCACCGACATCTCTGACCTGCAACCTCAAATCAAAGTCAGCCTTTCTAAACAGCATGGCAAAACAGCCCCCCCAAATGCTCAAAAACTGTCTCTCCTCTTCCTCAGAATTTGGCTCTTTGCGGTATTCCCCCCATCCAGCAGTCATTCAGCTCCACTCTCCTACTCCCAGAGTGCAGCCTCTCCCTTATAACAGCATGGCAGTTTTTTCTCCAGCAATGCCTCCTCAACCCCCATTTCCCTGTTCTGATCTCTCTCCAGCCCTCCTTATTTTCTCTCCTAGGTCCCGACAATCGTGGGGTCGTGGGCAGCATCTGGCAGTGCGGCGTCCTGGCAGTGGTAGAGGAAGCAGTTGCCCCAGCAGCTGTAGCAAATGAGGAAGAGGGCAGCCAAGAAGACCAAGGCACAGATGGTGCAGGGCTTCCTCTCCAGCAAGAAGCTGAGCAAGTAGAAGCCCATGAACATGGAGTGGTTGAACCACAGAGCTGGGTTCAGCGGCTTGGGGATGAGCAGCACAGGAAGTAGCCACTGTAGGCAATACATTGTCTCTTTTTGATAAAGCGTGCTGGCAGATGGTCACTGTAAAGGTGGCTACAGTTCAATCCCAGGGTATTTAGGGTCTTTGAAATACCAGGACGTGGCAGACCCTGAATGTGGAGGCGTGGGAACCAACCTTTGCAGATGGCAAGGTGTTGGAGATACAGCAGGGTTGGTGGAGGAACTGGTTGAAGAAGCCAGATGCTGTGGTCAGGTCATCCCTGGAGATACCACAGAAACAGAGAAGGGACATGTCTGAGGATTTCATTTACCACACATATTTAAGTCTAGTCAACTATAGATGAAACCTACAATTATCTTCATTTTATGTGACTTTAACTTTTATTTATTTATTCATTTTTTTAGGATTTGCAATAAAGTTAAATTTAGGCACATATGTGAAGGAATATTAACTGAAAACTTCGAAAAAGCCTGATGATCCTACTGCAAACAGTTTTCAGAATTTATGACTCATGTGTCATATCAACTTAGTTTTTATGACGATAATTTCATGCTAGCCAAATTACATATTTAAGGGATTAACATTTTAATTATCAATGATGAGGATTAGTTTCAAATTAATGCAATTTCCTAACCATGAAAACCTAAAAATAGATTTTTCAATGAAATTGGGAAGAATGATACAAAAAGTACAGTTCCCTCAAATATCTTAAAACATATTGCAACATCCAATTGCACAGTTAACAGTTAAATACTTGTAATTATATATTTTTCACAAATAATGCAGCCCTACTTCTAATGTATGTTATTTGTACTGATAGTCCAACCCACAAAAGAGAGGACCAACATTTACTTCAGCTCTACTTTTATATAAATAAACACAATAAACTTACTGCTTACCACATACCTCGCTACAATAGTTTCCCTCCACCAGTGAGCCTTACACTAGAGACACCTGTCCCTATGCATATTAGACATAATACTAAAATCTTGAAGGGGCATAGGATGGAAGTAACCTGACATGCAAGTTAGGCAGGATCATGCCACTTCATGATTTGGCAGCTACAGTGAACGCCATTACCGGAGACTATGATCCATGTGACGAATCAGTGTCCCAGCCCATGTTAATGACTTTCCATAAGTCAACATCATAAGAACAATCTCTATGAGTTATTTCCTTGTAAGGGCCTGACATAGTCGATAGCCGCTCGGCTAACGTTTAGTAGCCTTGCATTAAGACACAGCATGGCATTATACAAATTATGTGATGTCCAAAAAAATATCGCTAAGCCCATAAATAGGACTGGCCGAGCTAAGAGAAACAAAAGACAAAACAACTGACTTGTTGTTCTGGAGAGATAATCTGCATAAAGGCAGGTGCAAGAAAAATGGCTGCGGCTGGATGAAGTTGCTGCTACAGCTGGCTTTCAAAATTTTACATAAATTTAACTTAATTAACCTTAGGGTTTACTAGCTTACCAGGGTAAAATTTGCACACATTCAGTTGGCAGTTGTAACCTAGTAAGCTATGTTACAACGATTCAACAAACAGCTACGTTAGTGATAACGATACAATTTTATTATCTTTATTATCGTTATTTAGTTACTAGATATCGCCTCGACCGACCAACCGCAGTTTGAAGTCCGACCAAGTTATCTTACGTTAGCCCATTCCTCGATGTATGACCAGAATTGCCGAATCAAACCTCGTTCAGAAATCTACAACTTCTAAATAACCAGGTTTTGAATTGAAGTCAACCGCATCATGAGACGTCACATAGATACAGTTAAAATCCCATATGAGCCGGTAGTTATTTCGGTGTGCCGTAAGTACAACAAATAGCGTTTGGGAAACCAATTTGGGCATATAAAGCTGAACTCCTCTGCCATGAATAGCATTCGCAGTGGGCGGTAACGTTAGCGAACAGCGTGGGCCAGCTCTAAAAGTAGACCGTTTTCGGATTGGATTATTGTTCTTGGTGGTCACAAAAAAACATGTCAGTTTTTCGGTCAAGACACATGACACGTTTTTAAGGTCTCACAGTTATTAAACAGCAGCAAAGATTAGAGTTTCTCAACACCTTCTACATAACAGTTACTACCCGAGGCTAGGCTAGGTTAGCTTCAAAAACAAAAAAACACGAATGTCTTGTAACATTTTCGTTACACAGCTAGCTACTAAAGTTAGACATGCGGACGTATTTTCAATAGCGGAGTGTATGTTTGAATGTATTTCTGGGGAAAAAAACACAAACCTGACATGTTTTGGGCTCATTCTCAGCAGACTGTAGCCATGAACAACTGACTGCGTACGTTGCGGCTAGCCTGCTAACTAGCGAGCAAACATTAGCATGTTAGCAATAGCTGAAAGGACCCATGAGGCCGAGTAAATCACTGTGGAAGGCTACGGTCTGCCTGAATACAATTATTTATTTATTTATATTTTTATTTTTGTCCATGAATCAATCAGTCCATACGAAAGCGCATTGCTTTCATGGGATTAAAAAAAACAACAACCTTAGCTCGTTATGATGAGAAAAGATCTTGAAATTATGAGATCAGTATCTCGTAATTAGGTTTTATTTATCAGTAATTATGTATTTTTAATTACTTAATACAAATGTTTCTGGTGTTCTTTTTTTGTTTGTTTGTTTTATAATTTTATCTGTTTTACTATGTTGTATTTTATCACTTGGTAAATATTACCAAGTGATTAAAATACAAAAAATTCTAGTGTTTCTTCACTGTTAATGGATGAGATTTAAGATAGGGTTTCCACAATTCTTGTTTTTACTGCTCTTGTAGTAGTGGCAATCTCTCCAATAATTTTCTTTACCCCCACTCTTAAGCAAAGCTTAAACAACATTTCCAACCCCTAATTGCATATGCAAGATGCAAAACAATTACCAAATATTATCTACTAGTCCAGCCATATAACCTTCAACATATACTGTAACATGTACATTATATGTACACATCTTACTGACTTTTTGAAATTGTACATTGCATGTTTCAGCAGGCACAGTTTGTTTATAGGTTTGTCCAGTATGTTAGTCTTAGGTGTCAAAGCCTCAAAATCTTTAGGGTCATCTGATGTGTGTGTTATTGGTCTGTTACTGATGATGGCTTCCGTTTCACACATGATGGTTTGGAGTCCATCATCATCCAATGACTGTTGCTTTAGCACAGAGTTCAGGACTTTTCTAACAGTCCAGATTTGTCTTTTCCCACCTTGGTGTGAGGCTGCTGGGGTTTTGAACATCCACATGATGCCCTTTACTATTTGATCTGTTTCAGGGTTTCCACAGCTTTGCATAGTTCTTCTGCAGCAAAAAAAGGTTTTTCCGTTGTCTGGCCTTAACATTTTTATTGTCCTCTTCTGCATATAAAGCGACGGATGGCCTACATGCAAGAATCTTTAATTGAGACTGTGAGCTACTTCAAGGTGAACTGCTTATGTTGTGAGGCAGGTGAAATTCACTCTTTATCTCTCACAAAAATCCTTCCACTTTTGACCTCGAATGGTCTGAAGAAAAGTTAAAAGGAAAATGATCAGGATGTAGCCTGTCCTCTGGTAGGTCTTCCATTTTCTGTCCTCCAGCCTTAGCATCGAGTCTTCTGTACCCATTGCACTTTGAGATAATCCTCCTTACAGCTGAATTAGCCTGATGGATTCAGTACTTTCGTTGCATCACAACAACATGTAGTTGTGACCACAATGTCCATCTTCTTGGTGGATGCTGGGTGTTTAGACACTTGAGAAATTCCAGCTTAAAAACCTTCCTTCCACTCTTAGTATACCATCCTGCACAAAAGGGTCAAGTCTGTACATCTGGCTTTTTTTTCTTGATTGGTTGTCCTTTCTCATAGAGCACAGATCTCCTCAGAGAAGTCTGCACCTGACTCTGCTCTATGTGCTCTGCTTCTGCTCTGACCAGCTCTTCCAGTGACACAGATACTGTTGAATTGTTGTTTTGAATTTCTTCATGTGCTCTGCAATGAGCTTGCTCTGCTTTTCGAAGTTGTTTTCAGACTGATGATAGAAGCTTTGAGCTCCTTTCGCTTGTATTTTAGTAGCATTAGTGTCTCTTTCAGTCTGAGAAACCACACGACTTCTTTAGTCATTGCCAAGTTCAGTAGAAAGCAACAAGCTTGCTGAAAGTGTGAAAACACTCTGTTGTGCAGCTTGATGACTCTAGCGCATATTTAGACTTCTGGGTCTCTCTGTCTCTCTTTCTTCTGTCATCAGGTCTTCCAGCCATCCAGCTGTTTAGACCACTCACTTTTGGGTTTCATCAGGAAAGTTGGGTTGTATACCCAGAATTTGTTCTACATTAACTTTTTCACTTTGACCCCTCAAGAAGCATAATCAGGCTTTAGCTCAGAGTTGACATAGCGCCATTGAGCAGGATGAGAATGATCCCTTATTGTGGTGACTCTGCTACAAAAGTTTTGAAGTGAGCACTTTCATTTGACAGATATCTAAGCACTGTAGTGCTTTCAGTCGAGACGACTGATTCCTGTATCAAGACCTTTAGTTCCTGTCTGAGCATTCTGTTCATTTTGACAGCGACGGCTGCTGCTGTCACTTCCAGCCTTGGCATTGTGACCTGATTCAGGGGCGTCGCTATCAATTTTCCAATGAGGAGAGCACTGTGTTTTTCGCTATCATGACTAGTAAGCACTATGTAGGATATAGGAGCATATCCATCCTCACTAACATAAGCAAAATGGTGCAGCTGTGCTGACTGGGTGAATCCAAAGCCTTTTGTTTTGATGCATCTGGATATGCTGAAACTCTTCAAGTTTTCATATTTTCTGAGAGGCCCTTTGATCACACATCCCAAAGTAGTTTTAACTGCATGTGGCCCATTTCCTTCACTTTTTTATGACTTGCAACGGCTCAATGGCTTTTAGAAAGTTTGAATATAATAGGCAAGTGCATTGCATTTGTCACAAAGTGCAGCCAGGCAGTAGTGTTTTTCATGTCTTTTTTTTTGTATAAGGTCAGTTGTGTGTGGTGGGTTTTTTGGGGGGGTTCTCTGCTTGCCAGGCACAGACACAGATATTCTCCTGCATATACACCTGAGAAGCATCTCTCAATTTGGAGAGAGACGTGGAACTGGGGAGGAGGTCCCCCAACAGAAAGCACAGCTGAAGCACATCTCAGGAGGGCAGGATGCTGATCAGGGATGCATATGTGTGCTGGTGGGGAGACGGCAGGTGGTGGTGTGGAGGAGTAGTGCGAGTGGCGAGACGGTGGTGGAGAGCTGCAGTGAGACTATGAGAGTGTGTAGGACGGCACGCTGTGGGCCAGGCGTGGACAGCCATGAATACATGTCAATATTGACACATAGCCATACTGGCCCGCTGGGAACAGGAAGTAACATGTTTTACACCTAGTCCAAGCAGTAAGTTTGACATAGAGACACCAAATTTGGTTGACGTATGTACCTTGATGAAACTCAAAAAAAAAAAAAAAAATAACGCCTCCTTAACCCATATCTGAAAACAAAAAAGGTAACTATCTAACCATGATCCTAGCAGCAAAATACAGCTTTTAGCCATTCAACACGAGACTGTGTAACTTCACCGTTCTTTGGCTGAATTGGTCCAAACTTCTCCAGCCTGCAACAGGCCAGGGATTGCGAGGGATTGGCACTTCTGTATGGAGTTTGCAGGTTCTCCCCGTGGGTGCCTGGGTTTACTCCGGGTACTCCGGTTTCCTCCCACAGTCCAAAAACCTAGACACTAGGTGAATTGACTATTCTAAATTGTCTGTAGGTGTGAATGAGTAAGTGAGTTTGTTTGTTTGTTAGTTAGCCCTGTGACAGGCGGGCCATCTGTCCTGGGTGTACCCCGCCTCTGGTCCCAAGCCGGCTGAGATAGGCAGAGCCTCCCTGTGACCCGGGAATACCTGGATTAAGCAGTAAAGATAATGAATGAATGAAAAATTCCCGCTTCTTATGAACCATGTCCCCTTCCATAACTCCCGAACTGGCTGTCATACAGACTTGTAGTATCAGTGCACTCAGTAGAGAGTCCCTGTTTAACAACAGATTGATCACTACGTCCCGTATGATTAGCCATGCCTCCTTTTCATAGCTAATGATCCATTTGTCATGGAGTCTTAAGTGAGGCTTTGTTGAACTTTGCAGTGACTTCCTAATTTGTCAGTGATGTTGTCTCCGCCCCTTTACCACAACCACGCCCCCTTCCATAACTCAGCCCCGGTTTGTCATGCACTCTTTTCAGAGGTATTTTTTCTTTCACCAGGGAGTTCCTATATCACTGGCATGACTTTGGCCCCCACCAACCCTCCGACTTGGCCACTCCCCTTTCCACTTGTGACTTGTTTCTCACAGGTTCTTTTTGTGGCAGCGAGAATCCGGGACCTTTAGGTGCCGGCTACCCCGACTGCTTCACTTTGCAACGGCCTGTTCAGTGCTGCTTGCAGTTTTAATGTCAGTATTATTGTTCTAGCCTATATTATATATACTTTAAACAGAACTATTCTTATTTTATCTATTCTTATTATTTTTAGAATTCATATTGTTCCACGGCAGTGGGTCTAGCCTTTGAAGCTTATTCACATAGGTTTAGAATGTTGGTAAATGCACTTAACCAAATGCATTTAACACAAGAAAAAAACAGTGTCAATGTGAAAGAAAAATTACTATAATTTTAAGTACATTATCTTGTTTTATTTTAAAAATACTGAAAGCCTAATTTCATTAGTGCATTTGACAATGGAGTCCTCTAGTAGACTATGCCAAAAATAAATAATGCAAGACCTACAACACAAGATATTCTCTGTCAGTAGATTTATACACGTGACTCAATTATCCATTAGTAGTTCTGGGTTGTAAGCAATAAATGACAAGGAAATCACATTTTCTCCAAACTTTATTCGTCACATTTAACTTTTTACATTGACAAACAAAGAGCATGACAGAAAAATCTGCACAATAAATAAATTAAAAACCTGGGATGGATAATTAAAAATGTAACCAAAAAAATCTAACAAAAACCTGGTCAAAAATCATACCAAAGAAACTAACCTTATTATCATCACACAGACAAAGAATAATAAAATAAAATAAAATAAAATACGTTTTTTGCTACAACTGAGTGTCTGTTGACCTTCACTACGAACAAATGCAAACATACAAGAGGCTGCTATCAGATCCTGAAAAGAAAAAAAAAGCTCAGAATCTGTTCAATGTATTTTTAATGAGAAGAGAAGCAACACAGTTAGTTTCTGTCAGACTTCTTCATTCAGGCATTCAGCAAACATAAGCAACAGAAGCTGTATGCTTGGTTATATTCGCTCGCCGCAGGGCTGAAAGCTACAGGCTCGTCTGTTCTGTCTTCCAGCGGAGGACCGAAGAACTGTTGTGCTGCCGGTATCTTGGGCACTCATCTTGTGCTCTCAGAAACAGATAATCTACAATGCAGGGAGGCATTTAGTTCTTGCATGTCCTGGAAACTCCAAGACTCCTGCCAACCAGTGCATCAGCGTAGTTTATAGTGAAGCCAAATACAGTATTGGTACAGCAAGAGAAAAGTCAGAGTAAAAGAGCCGAGACACAGCCAACAGCTTGATGAAATACATACAGGCCATATTATCTGGAACAAGAATATATATATAAAAAAAAAAAAAGAAAGTGAAAAATTGGAAACAACAGTATGGGACACAGCTAATAGCAGCCGCCTGTCCAGTCCAGTTCACTGAACTGAGATGAGGATGAGATTCTTTCCATTTGATGTGTGATATTTCTGAATGTATAATTTCTGGGATGATATATTATCCAACAAAAAGAAATTATTGTGTTTTACTTTTAGCTTACATATATATTTTTTCTCGTTCCAATTTTGGGAGAAGTTTTTTGGTCTTTGATAGGTTGTACTTAACTTTTTATGCTTTCATTTTCATGTATTTATGGCATATCAGTGACAGAAATTGTATTATGATTACATTAAAGCAGTATATCATAATTACTTCAGGGACAATACATTATTCAACATCAAGTAGTTGTTATGAGTAGCTTGGGGTGTGAACACAACTCTTGACATGAATGTATGTTTTAAATAGTTTTTTGTGAATGCAAAGCCTAATCCCGCTCTGTGTGTTTGTGTGTGTGTTTGGTAAATTCATTATTTTATTTCAGTTACAAGTCATACATTAATAGGCCTGTGAAAAAATACAATGAAGAATACTCCATCTTACTTGAAGACATCCGGAAAATGGCGACCATTAACCATTTCCTGAAGGTCTAGCACCCAAAACATTGTATTTAATATTTTGTAAGTATTGCAAGATAAACAGTAAATGAAGTCTTCTTTGGATTTCTTATTTACTCATCCCTTTCCGACGCACCTGCCTATGGAATAGATGTGTGTATATTATCTTGTTTACAAAAATTACTGTACCTATGCATTGTGCAAAGCAAAAAGTTATCAAGGCCTCTTCCGAATATTGTACCGCCAATTATATTGAGTGATGATATAAATTAATAATGACAGTTTTCTTGACCATTAGAAAACTTTGGCACAACACTTAATGTTTTACTAATTTATTTATTTTTATTTTTTTACACAGCCCAACAGAAAGGCTATCCTGAGGTTAATGACAGTTCCAACGATTAAGACCATTCCCACTCAGTCCCACTTTTGATGATTTAAGAGTTGATTTGGATTCATATTTAGATTTTTTAGATTATATAAATCAGAATTGTTACTTTTTAACCACTTAATGAATCCCCCTGCCCTGCGATGGGCTGGCCACCTGTCCTGGGTGTACCCCGCCTCTGGCCCAGAGCCGGCTGAGATAGGCACAGACAATGAATGAATGAATGAATGAATGAATCCCCCTCTGCAAAGACAGATGGGGTAGATGGGGACCAGGGTCAAGATTTTCAGCCCAGTGGTTAAAGACTGTCAGCCACCATAGTGGATGATGCCTTCCC
>JAOWBC010000710.1:27671460-27694220 GCA_028566105.1 Hypoplectrus providencianus
TGGAAAGCCCAGGATGTCCTCTTTAAAAGACAATGGGTATTTATAGGGTAGCTCAAAAAAATAAGGAATTATTCACATTAAATTAATGTCCCCTGTAGAGGACACAAGTCTATGGGCTGGGTCTCAGGAGGATTTAAATAAAACCACCACCTTGTGTTAGTTCAATATTTTAGTTCTAAATGAAATGAAATATTAAAATAAAATTATATTTCATTATTTATTGTCACTCAAAATAAGTCTCACACTCGCGAAAGCTGATTTACCCACCAAAACACTGTCCATTTATCCAGACCTTCAAACCCAGGTAGGCCAAGAATGGAGAAATGTAAGAAAAGAAAAATATATGCTTTTCTTTTTTTTTTCAAGAATTAAAGATGTTCAAAATGTGTTCATAACATAAATAAAATTTAATTTTCGCTGTCGCCCGTAATGGATGTCATAAGCAACACACTTTAGTTGTTTATACAAATTGTAAAGGTAAAAAGCAATATATACAGTGTTATTTTCATTTTAGATGTCAAAACTCTTTGTTAAAGGTTGCCGTCCCCTGTACCAGGTCATCAAATCAGTGTCAGTTGAGTCTGTCAACTATGTTGCCTGTAGGGATTTTTAACGTCCAGCAGGTGTCAGTATTCAGTGAAACAGTATTGACACAGTTTCAATACAGTTTTGCAATGTGTTGAAACGCTTCATGAAGCATCATCTACCCATCACTAATAAGTAATCATTACAAATAACAAATTTGCACTCAAGTCCAATTCTCTATAAAGTCCACCTTGTTTTCCCTGTTTTGTTGTACGCTGGCACTACCCTGTGAGGAAACAATGCCTTCATATTTTAAAATGCCATAATTTTTCAGTCATTATTTTCAGAATGCTGCAGTATTTTTTAATGGCATAATTTGGCCTTTTTGTCTAGCATTTTAAAATAATGCAGTAGGATCTTGAAATGCCATACTTCATGTGGACAGGAGGAGTTAAGGATCAAACCATTACCTGGAGTTCAAAAAATAAATTTCTATTTAAAAAGTAAAAGTGTTTAGATGTTTAAATTCTTCAATGAGTTCACAGTACTGGCTGCACATTGTCTGCAGAAATTAAAGAGAAATTTAAGATCATTGTTCAGTCCATCCCATGGCGGAAAAAATGTTCAAAGACATGTTTCATTTACAGCAAATACATGTTTATTCATGTTCAAAGACATCTTTCATTTACAGCAAATACAAGTTTATTCACAAAACAGACCAACAAGCAGAAACAAAACGGTGTGGAAGTGCAGAATAGCCACAAACTGTGTTTTTGTTTTTGTTTTTTTAAGTATCTACAAGCATCATCATTCCCCTGCAACTTAGTCCAACTGCTCTTTGTTTCCCAGTCCGATCATCATCTATCCAGCTGAAAAATAGTCTCATACATAAATTTATTTAGTTTCAAATGACCCATTCTGGCCCATGAAACAGAGTTCTCGAAGCACTATTAAAAGAGGAGGTGAAGGAGGAGGGGGCTCTCAGAACTGCTGCAGGATGAGCTTCTTCTTCCCATCGTGACTGAACTTGTTGGCGCTGAAGATGTCGCTGTCATAGAAGGAGGTCAGATTGTGGATGTTGATCTGTCTCGCCTGGAGGTGGAAGAGGAGGCGATACAGAACATAGTCATTACATATACATTTAGAGCTTGGGACAAAATCATTCCTTTCAAGTTATACAGTCCTAAAATAATCCATGCACGCACAGACAAATGCTGCTCATCATGCAGCTACAGCATTTCTGAAAAAGCCCACAGAACAAACGACTGCAACCCTCATGTCGTTACAGAGGGGATCAGGTAGGCTTCAATACACGAGCAAACTTTAAATCACAGGAAGAGATGTAATGAGTTTAACATTTCATGTTGTGAAGTGGTGCAATAAATCTTAATTTTTTATATATATTATAATGTCAAAGCAGCATTACCATAGCAAAATAAAGAAACAGCCCTGTGACAAAAATAGTGTATCTGCCATCTGAGTCCTCACTGAGTTAAAGATGCTACAGTTGCCAAAGGTCTGTGCCCATTTTCTCATGTTACCTTGTCCTGCAGGTCTGCCTCTGAGACCTCAATGGTGTCGTTCTGGACGCCGTATCGGTTCCTCTGATAGGTGACCTGCTCGGCCACCAGCTGTTTGAGGATGAAGAGCAGCAATTCATTGTTGTCCCTGCGGAAGGCCAGGTAACGTGCAAACGTCTGGACAGTAAAACAATAAACACAGAGATTAGTAAACATCTCATCAGGAAGCGTCACCGTCATCATGTGTACATCAACGCATTTATCCAAGCATTCTGAAGGTTGGTGTGAGACGTGCATGTTTATTAGTGCAACGACTCAAAATTTCACTTCAGATTCACTCAGCTGAATGGAAACTTGTGACTCACCTTCCTCATGCTTCTCATCACGCTGAACTTTTGCGTGTCGATAAAGCTCTCCAGCATCACCCTAATGGCCATGTTGACGTCGTCCTCCAGCACGTAGTCCCTCAGGTGCATTTTGGCGTGGGCTTCGGCCATGCGGATCATGGACTCAATGTGACGGACTGTGATGGGGATGCTTCCCGTCGCCTGAAGGAGAGAGATTTCATTATGTCCAAATAATTTGACTACATTGAACAATCTTTCAGAGCCAAAGATCATGAAGACAGTGTTCCCTCTAGCCTTGATTTTCAATGCAATGTATAAAATCTTAAAGACCTGCAATTCAATGTAACCAGGAGAAATCAGAGCTATGAGTAGGGAGAACTCAAACAACTTGCTGCACACAAGACATGTCTGAGATCTCCCTGCTTTTACCTCATTTACTTACTTGAAAAATGACATTATACCATCAGTTCAGTTTCATACAAAAATCAAAACATTTAAGTTACATTTCTTTGATAATTGGAAAACATGTCTATATATACTGTCTCTGCTCTGTGTAAACAGCCTGCAGCCCACTATATTTTTGGTTACATTTTAATTAAGAGGTAGAATTAAGTGTTTTTTTTGTAAATATAAAACTTAAGCTATGACAAAGAAAATGTTAAGAGGCGATATGGGGAAAGACGTGACCTCAGGTCGGATTCGAACCTGAGTCTACCACTGCAAGGACTGAGCCTTCATGGTATGCGCTCTACCAGTTGAGCAACCAGGGATGCCCCAAACTATACTATTTTTCTTGACAGGGCATCTAAAACTTTGATAATCAGATCATTTCTAGTTTTACAGTTAAGCTATGATAAATGGAGTACTTTGGGCAATCTTTTAAAAAAGAAAGGCCTGTCACAGCTGTCTGCCGGCTGTAGGGTTCAGAGTGTCAAGTGAACTCACCATAGACTCTTTGCGGAGGTCGCTGTAGATGCGAGCCACCTTGTCCTGATCCATCTGATTCAGTTTGGGATGAACCTGAAGACACGAAAAAATGAACATGTATCATTAAACTTTCAAAATTAGCAGACACAATACCAAATTTAATGACTGTTGCATGATTTTCTGCCTCTAGACACAAAATCTGCGTGGATAAGATGTAGCCAGACAACATCATGAAAAGAAAAAACTGCATCAGACAAATGATTTATCTTGTTTTGCATCAGTGAGAAAACCAGTCTTGTTTTAACTCAAGTTTCAAATTTTCGTCTGTTAAAATACTACTGACTAATTTAGTGCAGGGAGGTGTCATTTACACTATCCCAAATAGAGGGTTTCCAGTTTAAGAGATGATAAAATCCTAATCAGAGGATCGCACCACCGCCACAGTGGAGAAATATAGATACCAAAACCAAGTGTCCTTACCCGGTCCTTGGCGTAGATGATGTACTTCCTCAGGAGCTCCTGAGGAATCGGTGGCACGTCAGACGTGTTGGGCAGAACCATCTCCTCCAGGGCCACGCCTCCTTCCTTGTTGCTGGGATGATGCTTGATGTGGGAGCCGACCACGAAGCGCGCCAACATCTCATCCTGGTTTGGAACACGAGCCCATCAGAAGGAGAGGAGAGGAGCAGAGAGTGTCTGATAGCCGGCTATGTATAAGCCTATTTACTGCTTTAAGATTTTCTCATTATGTTTCCTAATTCTGTTGCTTTAAAATGTTTTTATTCACATGATTTGGTAGAATTGACTCATAATTTACAACCAGGCAGGACCAGGTGTCAGCTGGGATTAGTCAACACACACTACAGTCAATCAGAAGGGTCACAGTGAATACAGTTCTGCAGCTGTCTGGAGTTTTACCTGTACTGGGTCCACAGTGTCCCGGACGACACACAGGATGTCAAAACGGGACACGATGGGCTCCGTTAGGTCCACGTTCTCAGAGAAGGTGAGCGACGGGTCGTACCTGCCACCTGCCAACGAACACATCGATGCGACACAATGATAAGTGCACAGGTAAGCAACGATCTTATACATACGTACAACTTCAAACACTTCTTTACTTCTAGCTCTTTTATAGACTTAGTCATTTATCAGGGAAAAAATATTTCAAAATGATTTGCCTGAAATAAAAATGATGCTTTCACCTCTAGCCTGTTTTCCTTTTGTAGTCAAAATGTTCCCATTTTTTTTTGCTTGTTAAGATAAAGTAAAATTATCAACCCATTCTGTGAAACAGATCCTTCTTATTAATTCTTTCTGGAATGTATCTCTAAGCTCATCATTGGCTGCCTTTAACTGGCACCAATGTATCCCTAAAACAGGATCCCTAGAAATGGCCGCAAATCTGACTTATACTTTTCTTCTTATTGACCTTAACCAACAAATGTCGTGTATCTCTTCACCTAAGCCAACAACTTGTCTCCTAGACCCAATCCCAACTTGGCGGCTGAAAGAGGCTTCATCTTTAGTTAGTTCATCTCCGCTGGATACCATCAACATGTCTCTACTAACAGGATACAACCATGGTCCTTTAAATTAGCTGTGCTTCCAACATGCCTACAGTTCTTTGACCATGAACGGGCGTGGTCGGGTTTTTTATATTGGGTTTGCACAAAAAAGAAGGCGGGATCTCCAGCTTCTGACCAATCAGTGTCTGTGGAATCATCAGACAACACAGTTGGCTCGTAAATGCTGTCAGTGGACTAGCATCTGATCACACTGCTCTTTCCCACCAGTGAGTTAACTAAGTGTTAAATATTTTAGCTCAGGATTACCAACCATTTTCAAACCTAGTTTAAAACCCTCTTTTCCACGCTGGTTACGTACCGATGGGGTTGGATGCAGCAATGACTGTGCACCTGGCCTGCAGCGAGGTGACGATGCCAGCTTTGGAGATGGAGATGCTCTGTTGCTCCATGGCCTCGTGGATACTCGTCCTGTCGGCATCGTTCATCTGTTGGACAGAGACGTTTATTTCCTCTGTCTGCAGACTGACCGAAAACAACTGAAATAGTAAACGGAGCCTCCGCTGACCTTATCAAACTCGTCGATCAGACACACGCCACGGTCGGCCAGCACCAGCGCACCGGCTTCAAGTGTCCACTCACGGCTGATCGGGTGCCTCTGGACGTACGCGGTGAGACCGACGGCAGAGGCGCCCTGGCCTGTGGTGAACACGGCACGACTTGCCACTTTCTCCACATACCTACAGGGAAAAAAAACAAAAAACAGCACAACCTCAGAGTCAGTTTTATTCATTAACAATTCCTTTTTGTCATTAATTAATTAAAAAATGTGTGTGCATTCTCTGGATATATGCCATTTCAATAGTTTTAAAGTTTAACTTTATTCCATTCACTGTGTAGACGAACATTTTAACAGTCAGCCATTTCATGTTCTAAGGTGCATCCCAACTTCGTATATTCAAGGTTATTTCAGGAGTTTCCAACATACTTGAGGAACTGGGACTTGGCGGTTCCTGGGTCTCCACAGAGTAGCATGTTAATATCACCTCGTACTTTGTGTTTCCCACCTGGAGGAGAGAGAAGAGTGTTAACCAGTGACAAAGAGTTTGACAGAACAGATACTGTCGTACAGAGGGTTTTGTCAAGATGGTGGTTACCTGGATTTTTGGGCTCTCCCCCAAACAGCGACAGGGCGAGACCTCGCTTGATGTCCTCGTGACCGTAGATGGACGGGGCCATGCTGGCAAAGATCTACAGACATGACAGCAAGTGAATTGAGAGGAGACACTACAACTTCTCTAAACTTACGCATATCACCATAAAACAGAAAACAGTTTTCCTTTCATTGAGAAAATATCTTTTGCATTGCAAGTTTTCTGAAATGTTAGGTTTAGATATGCAAATGAGATGCAATCTCAATAAATATGCTCTAATTTGGTTATGTTTCCAGGACATGGTTATGTTGTCATTTTAGAAAATATTGTAAATACATACACACTCACACATTTATTTTATATATATAAAGAGAGTGAGTGAGAGAGCACAACTTTTTGCATGGCTAATGTAAGGGCTAACACTAATCAAAGCTAAAGGTGGTCCAAACTAATACGACTTTTGGCCGGCACGCAACTTCTCACCCTTTCCCCAATGCGTTCATCCTTGGACAGGGCAACAATGGCCTTGACATCCTCGTCAGTCAGCTCGGCCACAGCCACGCCCTCGTCTCTGCGGGTGATGTGGTTGGCTAAGATTACCGTGGCGAACACCGGGAAGCCGTTTGCCATGTTCAGAGAGCCGTCATAGTTGTTGTGATAAATGCCTGTCAGCTCCTGAACAGAAAACAAAAGTGTTTAGTTATTCTTTTCAATCTTGTGCAAGTTGTCAGAATAAATAAAACAAAAACGATCCCAAGGATGAGGTTGAAGTGAGGTGAGTATTGGGGTGACAGGAAACACAGCAGGATGGATGGATACTGAGAAAAGGTTTTATTCACTATTTATTCTCAGAGACTGTCTCAACAAGTGAACACGACAAATCCAAATTCTTGTTCAAGTAAAGTACACTAAATACAGAAGCGATCACACTATGTGCCAGAGTATGCATGTGAAACACTCCTGCCATCAGGATTTGAGAAGCACCTGTGTGTTGGAAGCAGTGGCATTCAAATGGCCCACACACTATAGGAGATTATCTAAACTGGTCACAGGAACGACCCACTCTGAGACTACACAGGATCAAACTGATGAATGACAATGACTGACAATGTAACACAGGTGTGAACTTTATTACAGTGTATGGGAATGTGCTCTAGTAACTCCATTCTGGGTTTAAGTTGTAAGGGGCTTGAGTAGCTGGTTCCAAATCAAAAATGTCAAAAGGTTTAATTTCTTTTGTTGTGGTTGGTTTGATCACCGAATTAAGAACAATTTTGAGACACTGAAAAATGCTAAGTGTCCAGATATGAAGGAGTGGGTTAACACAATAGTAAAGACTGTATCTATGTGCCCATGCTCAGATTAAAAGGCGACATGTAGAATGGAATCCCCTCTTGGGACTGTTTTTGAACTCACATGAAGCCTGACCGAGCCCTCAGTGACTGAAAGTCTCACTTTATGCATACATTCTTAAAATTTGAATAAAAAATGGATTGTGTCCTAAATGTTTAACTCCACTCACAATCTCATCTCCGGGCTTGCAGCTATCCACCAGGTCCGCCAGCAGGATGGCGTCTTTGGAGCGAGGGAGGCGGCCAGCGGCAACTTTACTGGGGCTTTCCTGGATGGTGATTCTCTGGTAGTTCTGGTACACAGTCTGCAGGAGGGAGGGGATCGGTTATTTCACTGACACAAGGAACGTGGCGTTAAAAATATGAAAGCCAGCATTGATCCTAATACACATTAGGATGAGTACTTTATGAAAGACCACTTCAAAATTCATCAACATAAACAAAAATGTTTGATATCTTCACCTCCTCCATGTTGATCTCAAAGGGGCCGAGCGACTGACACTCCGGACAGGAGCCCGGCTTCACCTCCTGGTTCTGGGACTGGAAGAAGGGTCCCAGCACAAAGTTACACTTGTTACAGTTGTATTTAACCATGCCGAGCTGCGGGAGGACGCTGGTGCAGCTGCTCACCACACCGCTGGTCCGGATCAGCTGGTTCAGATGGAGCTGCCTGAAGAGGAGAAGGCATTTTCCTTTTTAATGGTACCGTTTGTTGTCCATGGAGCTGGTATTTACACATATCTTAAGTTCTACGGACTCATTCTAACATGAAAGATGTCCGCGAAACCCTTATTTTTCTGAAAGCTGACACACAAGCTGTGTTCTTTAAACGACATACAATAAGTATACAACTATATTTTCATTATCAATTAATCTGCAGATTCATGTCAAGATTAATCTTTTAGTCTATTAAATGTGGAAAAAAAAGTCCCATTCAGTTTTTGAGAAAGGACGTATGCTGTAAATATAAAGCAGAGAGAAGATGAGAAGTGAAACATTACCTGAGTGAGCGGATCTCCTCGACGAGCGGCAGGTTGCAGATGCGGACGTGGATTTCGTGGGCAATGCGGCCATATTTCGGGTACATGGCTAGAACCACCTCCTTAGCTGCTTCATCGAAAACCTGACAACAAAGAAACAGTCTTCTTTCACAGCAGCAGAAACAAACATCACCAGATTTAGTTTGAAATGCAGCAGAAAAAAACTTTTTATATTGTCTAATTTCATCAGGGTAGTGTGTTAACGGTGAACAGTGTCCCAGAGCTACGCTCACCTTCAACATCTCAGTCGGAGCCTCTGGCAGGAAGTAGGCCAGAACGTGCTCTCTGGCCGCCAGGTCTTCATAGTTTACAACCAGACTCTCCTTATTCTCTGGAAAGACAAGCCAGGATTCATGTTAATTTAATCCAGCAATCAAAGGATTCATCAGCATGTTATATACAGTTTGTACAACATTTGAAGCCCTTTCACGGAACCTCAACCAAAGGATTTCCATACTTTTGAAATCTTAATCACATGTAGTGAGTGTGTAAGTTTTGCAATAAATGTTAAGCAGAGGCAGGAGACTGGAGTGTGTTTTTGGTCATTTCCGGCCACAATTTAAGGCAAATTCATTTGTTTTTGTGAAAATCTCATTCAGGTTCTTCAGAGCAAAATTCAAGCACTTTCCACTTTCAAGGCACCGAGATCACGATTTTACCAACAAAAAATGCAGCAACTAAAATAATTTGACACTTTATTTTCACTGCTGTTTCTATTAACTATCGGAGAACTTATCTAGATACTGGCCATCTTTGAATCTACAGATTTACCAGCATACACGTTAGGGTACGTACAACTTAGAGTTGAAGCACTAATTGAGTACTTTGTAGGTAAGAGAGAGCAGTAGCAGAGAACAAAATGCACAGAGACCAAAGCTTGGGAATCTGAATGAAGTGGAACAAAGTATTCCTAAACTTTAAAGTACTTTCCCAACCCTAACTTTGTCTGATACGTGTTTTTTTGGAAACACAAACAAGATGAGCTACCTTTGCACATGTCGCTGATTTTCTCCTTGAAGACATTGTGGCCATTCTCGTCCACGTGTGTGCGCAGAAAGTTCTTGAAGCGGTTGTAGATCTCCAGCCTGGGCGCTGCCATCGACACCCACTCCCTCACTGTGTGACTCTGCAGAGCGAGAAAACAATATCAGACTTTCAGCCGCTGGAAAGCTCATCAAAATATCTGCCCTTTGGTTTACACCAGCAGTAACGTATTTCTACCTTCATGTCCTCCAGGTTCTCAATGCTCTCGATCATTTCCTCCTCCTCTCCTTCTGCGACGCCCTCCGCCGCCCGCTCAGCCAGGCGCCTTCGCCGAGCAGCTGGGCGCTCATCATCCTCATCTTCACTGTCTGAAAGGCAAAAATAAAAGTTATTTATCCACTTCAACATTTGCATTACCTCCATCCTAAACCTCTTCACACACCACTGCCCCATATCTGTTTGCTACTTTCAATTAAATACTTCCCTTTTTTTGCAACAACTAAACATTTCTCTCCCTTGTTGCCCCATTTCTTCATTTTTGTTTTGCATTTGTTATCCATTATTAGATAGTCACAGAGAGAATGAAAGTAAGAGACAGAGGGGAAGCCAGACTTGAACCCAGGTCTGCCACGGCAAGGACGCCACCTTACTGGTATGCGCTCTATCTGGGTCAGCCAATAAGATGCCTCTTCATTTCTTTTTTTAACCATTACGCATTATATTAATAATATATGTAGAATATTTGACCTCTGAAAAAGGAACTAAGTCACATTAAGGTAACTCCTCATACATAATATTTGTATTTAGGTGAAAATTATTGCTTTTTTTTGTTTTTTTAACAGGAGTTCTACATGGAGTTATCACTGCAATAATGCAAATGAACTAGCTGCGAACTGTTATTTTTAACCATCTATTTATCCATCTTTTGTTTACAGTTTGGCAGACCGGCTCCATAAAAGTGTGAAAAGTTAGCAGATCCTGTTTGCTGTGTACCTAGGGATTTACATAAATCATCCCTGAATTACTTTGACAATTGAGAAAACTTAATACTGCGTACTTCTCAGAGAAGTTCTGCAATGAGGAGGCTTGATTTCAAAGTAGATAAATGGATGTTTATTTGGGATAAATATTTTATAAAGATAGCCTTGCAGAAGATGAAAGTCTCAATGAGTCCTAAAATGTGTATTTTGTCTGTGTGAATCAGTGAACCAAACTACAATAAAACATTTATTTGCATATAGTTTTCTTCACCATAGAGCAGTCCTCTCCTTAGCCGTCCGCTGACACCCTGCTCTCTGTCCCTCCTCCTCATGGCCTCCTCAGCAGCGGCTCTGGCTCCAGGCGACAGCTCCGACAGATCCTCATCATCCAGGTCCAAACCTTCAGCCTCGTACTGATCCAGTGCTGGGATGGCTCGGTAATCTCTGAAGAAAACAGACTGACTGTCAGCAAGACGGAACTATTGATGCAAACCTGGTGTTACAAATTCAGAAGATATTGACAATGAGCTCACCTCTCCATCCCATCCCCAATCAGCTCCTCTCCATCCCCATCTTCCTCCTCCTCTCCGGGCAGCGGCCCGTCCCCCAGCAGTCCCTCTGACTCATCCTCAAAGGGCGGCAGGTCTCGTCCGGGACTGGAGGTCATGTCTCCTCTCCTGGAAGCCCGGCTAGGGCTGGTGGCCATGTGGTATGACTCAGAGGAATCCTGCCGACAGCACGGATGGATCACTCAGACTATTAATATTCATCATAATCATCTTTTATACAGCAGAGAATAAATATAGGTGATACGACTTCCGACTTAGAGGAGAAGCGTGCCCCCAAAATTAAATATATATTGCAGAAGTGCCCTATGAAATGCCCCAATTGAACAGTCTTTTGTTCGCAGCAGGGATGAGCAATATGGGCAAAATAAATAGATTTTTTCTAAATAATGATAATCTGATGAGATACTTTAAAAAAAATTGATTGTGGCTGTTGCAATACTTTCCTCAGAAATAAAACTTAAGCATTCAAGGGACTCCCAGTTACACTTCAATGTAGAGACATTAACTCTGAGATACATTTGATTAGCCTACAAACAAGCATTTATTATTACAAGGGCGGGAGGGGTCCTTCCCCTAAAAAGCTCCCCCCCTTGATAGTCACAGTTCTTGAATCTGAGTGACACATTAAAATGATTCATGTCAGCTTCATATAGAACAGGTCTATACCTTTTGTTTTTACGATCTAAACGGCCTTCATTTATCTTATTTACACAATGACATGTGCTCCCTTTTTCAGTGTGGTTGTGCGTCTATCATTCTCATCAGCTCACTGGATAAATTAAAGGTAACTCTCACAGTGCTGCCCCACTATCCAGGTGTGATTGCTCCCGCTGCAGCAGGTAGGTGAAATGTCCACTTGTAGACCAGGCTGAGGGACAAATTGCAGAGGCTCAAGGGGGCAATCCAACCTTTTCTCTGTGATGCCCGTTACTTGTTTAACAAAACCTGCACATGAATAACAACCTGCAGTTCATGTTAATAATGTAAGCAGTTTCAGCTCAGGGGCATGGGAATACATTCAGATTATTAGTTATTATAAATGTTTTTATGTTTAAATTGATATTAAACATTGTTTAATATCCCAAAACGTGATTAAAGGTGTTTGGTGAACACCGGGCATGTTTTATTAGGTTAGATAATTAAGGGAAAACTTAAATCATGTAATTCCTGTAAAAACCATAGATCAAATCCTACACTCATGATGAGCCTCACCTGAGAGCAAATGAAGATGAAAAGTTGTGTAAAAATGTTCCATGAATGGGGGAAATCATGAGATCATGAAAATGACAAATCTGTGATCTGTCTTCACTCTGTATGAATCTGCAGTTATGTACAATATCAGTCCGATCAGCTGCAGGGTCCAATCAATAACTAACATGCAGTAGGGACATCCTCAGAGCACAAATACGGGCACTGGTACAGTCATAGAGATGGCACAGCAAAATAACTCCTTTTCAAGTCAGGATCAAGGAATGAGGTGTATATTAAAATCATTGAACAGGACGAAAAGAGCCCTCAAACTCTGCTTGGCCTTAGGCTTCAACAGCTGATGCTACCTCCAGGAAAACATTAGTACTTTACGTATGAATGTACCAGTAATCAATATCTTGCAGCTTGTATACCAGAACATTTACTTAAAAAAGCGTCTTTATAGAGTATTTAAAATGCATTTATAAAACCAGTCCTTTTATTATATAGAATAAATAATTCTTATTTGCTCATTTTACTTGCTTAATTGTTTTGACTTACTGTTGCCTCATATTTGTATATTTGTTTAAAATCTCTTAAATTTAGGGTGTACCAGAAATCCAAACTCACAATGCTGACCAAAAACAGCGTATCAATAAATCACAATTATGATAATAATCTATATAAATGCTGAAACAACGATATTTACAGGCAGCTGTTCGCTGATAACTAATCACAAAGGTAACACGTTAAAATAGAGTTATATTTATAGAATAAACAAAAAAAACAGTCAATAGTAAAACTAATTTTTAACTGTCTTTCTATATTTCGCTTGATTATTTATACTTTTTCTGATTCCTAGTCTGATCTGTAATTCACATATATCTAAAGCATCAATTTTAACTTGAGTGAGAATGGAAAAAAAAAGCTTTCCAGCCACATGGCAGATCAGGAGGACAAACTTATCATCAATGAACATGAAGAGAATAGACGATCGCTCACATTTGAAACAACCAAAAACCGACTGACTGTGAAAAATATTTAAAGTTCAGCGCAGAATTGACCGTACACTAATTTTTAATGCAGTTTTCTGATAAAAGTGAAGCTGTAAGTCGCATTGTTGTGATGAGGACATAAACGTACAAACAGCAGGAAACTTGAACTATGGACCTAAATCTATACAACGTAACTTTATATTTCTTCAGTAAACATAGAACAACAGTTACAAAGACGTTATAGCCTGTTTTTAATAGTTTTCACTTACCGCCATTGTTTCTGACTGTGTGTCCGTCTCTGCCTCTTGTGAAGACAGTTCTTTCTTCCTGCCAGGAGTCCCTTTTCGCGCGAAACAAACACGTGATGCTCAAAGCCCGCGAAAATACATGAATATTCAAATGAATACTGACGTCCCACCTTCTTATTGGTCGGTGTGTTTGCAAGAGGCAGGAGCTGAAAGTACACAATGTCCGTCGCTATGGTCCGCCGGCTGGGATTGTTTGCCCTGCTGGTACGAAATTTGACGGCAGGAAGGGGGAACGGTGCGGCCCACGAAATAAAACAAACGCACTTTTTGCCTGAGCGTCGGAGACGGGCGGAGTTTATAACGTCACATTATTTTCCCGGGAAAATTTGGGCCGCGTACGACTCAACTTCACTGCTTCCTAAAAACATGGTGTCATGTTACAAAATGTGAATATTTAAATTAACTTCACACTTTGTTTTCATATCGTCAAAATATAATTGTGTGACATTATTACCGAACGGAAAAAAATGCAATTTATTATCACAACTCACAAACTCCTCAATTTCCTGCGGGAGTCATCCCAAAGGATTAATAAAATTAAGTCTAAGTCTAAGTCTAACTAAATATTAAATACTGAATATTTAATGCTTTTTCATAGATCGTTCTTTCAAAAAAGAAATCCCTTGTAACTTAAATACATATTTATATAGTCAGAATTCAAGGAACATATTTAAAATAAAACAAAAGAAACTGTATTTCTTTATAGTTAGTTTCTTATCAGTTATTTTTCAAGAGATAGTAACTGTGTTTCAAACTAATTACTGAAGGAACTTAGATATGCAGAGAAAGCATGTGAATGCAGAAAGCCAAAATTAATCAAAAAGCAATATTAAAATCAGAAATATGAAATGAATTGCCTGAAAAAACCCAAAGGTCAAATTAATTGACTGCAATAAATGGTTTAAAAATAGATTTACTGAAGGAACTGTTTGTTTTTGGCAGGGTTACAGAAAAACTACTGGCTCAGTTTAAATAAAACATTGTTGAATGGTATAGCACGCCACGAGGGAGAATCAATTTGAATACAATTTGAGTTAATCTGAATCATGGGGCTTCGATATTGAGGTGTGTATGTCTTCCTGTTTCAACCAAGGGGCGCTATTTTTATGTGGCAATATTGAATTACATCCCTGTGTTCATGTCTGTATCATTCAAATGAGAGTTTTTGGGCAGATTGGATAATGTATTCTGAAAGTTGAGCATATTTCAGTTCATTGCAAATACTTGAGATTTTTTTATACAATTTATACAGCTATTGTGACCAATCCTGAAGTCAATCTGATGACCCATTTTAGAGCAGGATGGATGTAGGATGGATGTTCAGGAATGGACTGGGAGTTTCCTGCACTGCCAGGTCCACACTTCTTACTACAGACACAGTCATCATAGGGAGGCTTCATCAACATCATGAGGCTTTGCTGTCAAAATTTGAGGTGGAACTGATTAAACAGTTTAGAGCATAACATCACAGAGCAAAACTTTTACTTCCTGTTACCAGCGGGGGAGTGCTATGATCACCCGGATGATTTCAGGGTAAGACTCTAATCACAAGTGGATTTTGGGCCAGATTGGAGAACACATGCGTGAGTTATGACAACTTTCTGTTTATCTGCAAAAAGAATATTATGCCGCTATGCCACACTTACATTCTTTAATAAAAACTTAAAACTGTCTGTATTTTAATGAAGGAAGTCTTCACCGACCCATGAAGTCATACTCGGACCCTTATTAAACCAAAACCTTGAGTTTAATGATCATCGTTCATGCTGTCTTATCATTCAGCACAGATAAACTGGCCCTTTTCAAACCTTTAATATTTGTAACAAAACAAAACCGTACACATTCATATATACAGAAGAGCTCCTACTTCTGAAAGAAAAAGGAAAACAATTTAAACCTCTGCAAAAAAAGGTTTAGTGCAGCAAATAAATAAATATGACAAATTATTTATGTTCACTCATTGGTATCAAAATGTTGACATTCTGCTTAATTGTGTTAAGAAAAAACAACAACAGAGAAACCGAACAGACTGAGTTTGTGTGATTTTTACAGTAAGATGAGTTCTTACTGTAATTTAAAATAAAAAAAAATGTATACAGTAATAAATGTTGTGGCATGTGTCAAGAGCTAATGCAATTTATGTAATATTCATTGTTTCTTCTTAATTTTCACAATAATTAAACAAAAACATTCATTTGTGGAATTCAAAGTAAAAACTTAATAGTCTTCCGTTTTTTTTCAGTAGATGTAAGTAAAGGCAGAAATATTTTGTTGGCATACAAATCATACTCTTTCTTTCTGGTTTCCTGATGGAGGAGAAACTAAACGAAATAGAATAAAAGATGGAAAAACATGAGTGATGGTGTCCCGATTTCATACTATATTCCATTTGTTTGCACTGGAAGAATGTCACAAGCAGCTCCTGACAGTAGCTTCATATTGCAGACTGCACAGACTCTAATGTGACTGAATTTAGCTCTTCAGCTGTTAAAACACATCCGCTGTCTGAGATTTTAAAAAATAAGTAAAATTTGTTTATCTTCCACAGTGAGGATCCTAGGTTGACTAGTTTTCTTTGTGATGCGATGTAACACTGATTATCTGGAATTTGTTCATCAAAGAGCCAACTGTGATAAAAAGAGTGACGGTAAAAAAGTGGTAAGAAAAGAAGGACCCTGAAAAACTACTTTCCCACCAGAAAGGAATCCAGTTCAAAGGAATCCAGATGTAATCAGGAAAACAAAAAACCTACATAAATAATATGTGCATGGGAAAGCTGTACATCAGGAATTATAAAAGCTGAGTGTGTCATATATTTAGGGTTTTGTTGTTGCCCTAAGTGGCTCAAAAAACAAATTCCCCAGCAGATCAGAGTAAGTTTCCTTCCAGAAAAAAAAACAAGCTGCGAGTATCAGTTCTTCAAAAATAAAGCGGTCCAGAAAAAGCTGCATAATAAACATAGCTTCAAAATAAAGTTATTGTAATAGTGGGTGGAAGAAGGAAGAAGGCTTCAAAATAAAATCCAACCTTGCAGGTAGGTTCCAGAAAAGCTTCAAAATAAGAGCACTCTAGAGAAAGTCAAATGAAGCAATTTTGTTGCTGTTTGTTTGTTTGTTTGTCTAAAACGGCAGGAAAAGATGTCTGCAGCCAGTCAGAGCAAATGTCTGTCATGTAGTGTGTTTTGACTTCTCTGCAGACAACGATGCACCAAGCACACACTTCCTGTGTGATTGTGTGTGAGAGAGAGTGTGTGTTACAGTTCTGTCTGAGGACTAACGTGGCTCTCAAAGTATTTCATCCTCCTCAGTTTGAGTTTGTTCCCTTCAAGGGGAAGTGAGACCTCAGTCAGCAGTTTTCTGGTAGGGGTGACCTGCCTGGTGGTGATGTGAGAATGAGCATGTGTGTGTGTGTGTTCAGGTGTGCTTGTTATTTAAGAACAAGTGTCGCCTCAGAGCCGTCTTTCCTCTTCAGATACAAGCCGTATGTGAGATGATGTTCCCTCCTCAAGAAGGCGTAGAAATAATCTGACACCAGAAGAATCTAAAAGAGAAAAATTAAATATGGACTCTGATGAATTCCTCAGATTTGAAATCGATATGCACATTCTAAATGTATACGTATAAAAGACAGTAGTTTCTACCAGACAAGAGCTTTTTATACATTTATACATGTGGAAAATACAATGTACCTTCATCCACATGAAGACAATCTCACCCTATCTGACCTTACAGGATCTCTTTGTCCTCATGCTTTGTTAACAAATTATTTATCTTATCTCATCTTTTATATCCCAATATATTTCATGAATCCCTCATATATTTTAGTTAAAAAAAAATTCTGTATTAAAACAATTCAAAACAAAATCCCTGTCTTTTGTATTCCAGTCAAACAGTTCAAAATATTTGTTGAGTCATGTTATGTAAAGCTGAATGAGAGGCCACAAAGTTCCCTTTAACCTTTCCTTGTCCTCCTCCTGATCTAACAGCAGGAGAAGGAGCTGTGTGTATGGATTCACACTGTCACAACCTTTAAAACCTTTGAAAAGATGCTCTAACTTCTGTTTCTTTCTAGACTATAATTATCCTAGAACAATTGCAATAATACAGTATGTATAGTAGGGAGCAGTCGGACCGTCCTACCTGTGCCACATTGAACAGCAGTGTGATAGCATAGTAGAAGTTGGAGTTGGCGCTGCCAGCATAGATCCAGAGGTGCCAGAGGACCGGGAACAGAGCGGAACAGGTGAGCAGTACGCAGGATACCAGGAAGATGTTCCTCAAGACTGTAGGATGACAAGATGTGGTCGATTAGCCATGTCAAGCATGTATAGTTTAAGTAGGTATGCAATTTAGGATTATTTTATTCATCAATTAATCGGCCAATTATTTTCTATATTAATCTACAAATTGTTTGCATTCCAGAATGCCAGTTACGTTTGAAAATGTCCTGTTTTTTCAGTTCAAAAGCCAAAGATAGTCTGTTAAATATGAAAACAGAAAATCTACATATTAAAGAAGCTGTAAACAACATTTACTGCCTCTATTGCATTAAAAATTTTGACTGATGGTCAGTTGTCAGAAAAATAAAAAATAATAACTAATTATTGCAGCTCTACAAAACATATGTGCTGTTGCTGTGTTCATTTACATCTTCGGCAAAAAAAATAAAATAAAATTCTGGATTAAAACATGCATCTTATCATTCATGTTGTCATTTAAGTAACAAGTATTGGATCACAATCAGTGACATCACTTTGAAGCAAATACATTTGTTTCCATGTTAACCTCTATCTAACAAATGTTTCAGAAAACACGGCCACTGAAACCAAAAACAAAATCTTCTGCATGTTTTGTAACTCACATCTGTGCAGGTGACTCCAGACAGGAAGGAAGGCCAGGTAGAGCGCGATGTCTCCCACAGTGGGGTAAGACTTAAAGATGGAGATCACAGCCAGCTGCATGAAGATCAGAAACAATGGATGCTCCCTACGACACAGGCACAAACAGTTATGGTTAAACATTCAAACTGAAACATCAGACGCTGTAGAGGGGACTTACTTGAGCTTGATGGACAGAGGGATGGTGTAGAAGAAGATGTTGATCTGGAAGACGCAGAGGAAGAACAGGCGGAAATGTTCAAACATCTCCGCGAAGAAATACCAGAAGAGTCCGATGTTGGGTGTCAGGTCAGGTACTGAGAGACTGCAGGCAGGAGGGACAGGTCATCAGTATTATACAACACAAAACATGATGCCAACTTCTTTGACCAAATTCAGGCTGTCATTAGTCGTACTTTCCTGTCAGGCCTGGTTAGTCACCCATCATACAAACTATTTTACTTTGTGTGGACTTAGATCCTGACTCACATGAAGCCATAGACTGATGGCACGTAGTCCCACGAGCCGAGCAGGAAGAAGGAGAGACAGATGATGACAAACAGGCTGCCAAAGTACATGAAGGTGTACTGAGCTACAAACCACCAGAAGCTGAACCGCCGGAAGTTCACCGGGATGTACTGACGCTGCAGGGGGAACAGAAAGACGTTAATGAAAGGAAGAAATCCAGTATGTTTAAGCTGATGACTGCTGACGGTTACTGGGGGATGATCATAAACTGTATAGGGAGGTTGATAAAAGCTTAACCAGAGATGCCTTAAATGGACAATTGAGATATAGCGTAGCCCTGATTGAGAACACGCCCACTGGGAACAAGTTTGATGTTGTGCCGGATATATGGACACAGTTCTCACTATCTTTATACATGAATCCGATAGTTAATAGCAGCAAAAAGTTATTGAAGGATCCTAATTTTTATTTAACCAGATAAAAATAAGAGATCAAGACCTCCTTCATAGAGTCAACTTAGCAAAAAAAAGGCAGCAGCACTCTATACAGTGGACAGGATGGACAGATAAATAAATAAAACATCTAACATTGAAATCTTATTAACGTAATAATAATAATTTGTATTTACTTATTTATTTACTTATTATTTACTTACTTCTTATATTTACTTATATATGATTGTTGTGGTTATGTTCACTGTTTTGCCTGTTATTAAATTGAATAAATAATGTATTTGAATATAAAAAAAAACATGCAAAACATCCACAGTATTTAAGAAAGACTTTTTATAGCACTACACAGTTGAAAAGAGAACCAAAGAAGGAATTAAAACCAATACATAAAAGTTGCACACATCCTTTCATACACAACTTACTTGCATTAAATAGAGCAGTGCTGGAGCACACAGAGTCAAAGAGTATGGGGACTGATATGTGGCCAAGGACAGAAATATGGCACTCAGCAAAACATTTCCTGCAACAAAAACAATATTTAACTATTTCAATTCAAATATCCCACACAGTCAAAGCATTTCAAGTTTTTTTTAATATAGTCACTTTTTTACAATATGCAAAAAAAACAAACAAAAAAACACAAATCAGTGATGTCTAATTCTGGTAGTTATTTAAATAAACTGGTGAAATTTAAATTTTATGATAAAACGTTACCTTTTATTGTGCTGAGGATGAAGAGGGCAATGACAGCGTTGTTCAGGCCACAGGTTGACTTGGCTACACAGGACAGGATGGTGAACGGGTTCAGCAGGTAACTGAGACAGAAGAAGTAGAAACTCGACTTAGATCAATACTTTCCTTGAGGGAAATCCCTATTTTTTTGCTGCTTTTGTCTGCCAGCAAAAACAGACATAAAATATAACACTTAGAATAATTTAATATTTATTCCTTGTGCTTGAGACATAGTGTCGAAATCTGGCATTTAATGCATGAATTGCAGGTGCTATTGAGATGTTTCAGTCTAATTAATTGAAAATGTTATCATCCACAGAGCTGCAGATTCAATTAAAAGCCAGTTTCTACACATCTTACCACAACATGTGACCGTGCATGTCCCATCATTATTTCCATTTTTACCTTTTTGTGTAAGAAAGCTGATTCTGCATCAGTAACGCCTGAGAAACAACCGACAGAAAACCAAACAACCTATTGAGAAGCTTTGTGAAATGTCTGCTGACATTTGTGATCTGGAAGTCTGTGTCTGACTCCCTGTCCCCTCCTGGCTGATCCATCACCAAAGGGAGATCTTGTGGTACTTACAACAAGGCCACTTTCAGAGGAATGTAGTACATTTCTTTGGGGCTCCTGATGAGCTCCAGACAGTCGAGGGGGTAGCGGTCGGCCTCCAGGGCATATTTCTGCTTCCTGAACTGAAACAGCATTATATATTTTTAGATTTAAACAGTGTGTAATGCTGAAAAATACTGGAAATTTACAAACAAAAATAATACGAATACAAATTTAAGAAACAAATAAAAAATGATGAAAAGATATCATCCATCCATCCATCAAAATAAAGTGTTTAATATTTATTTATTTTTTTAGGTCTTAAATTTAATCTATGTATTTGTGAACACATTTATGTTTTCTTACCACTTGTTTGTTGTAGTCCTTAACTGTCATGTAGAGGGCCACAGCAGTGATCACATCTGCCAGCTATCAAGACACAAAAATACAGACAGGAAAGCTGAGCCTATGAAATATGAGCAAAAATAAATAGTGGTAAACTTTCATCTAAAATTACAATTTTACAATAGCTCAGTTTAAAGAAAATCTTCAGTGTATTTAATATGATGCAAATCTAATCCCATTCTGTTTTATAATGACATTCTATTTTGGTGCTAAAGAGAAACTGTTTTGCTGGAAATATTCACACAAAAATGGAATTTCTTGATCTACTTAAAACAAAAAGATTTTTCTTATCTTCCTACTCACCATAAATGTTATCTCTGCATAGTCCACCAGGAAGTGAAAAATGTAAATGACGAGAGGAGTCTGAACAGAAAGGAATGAATCATGAGATCAAAACAAACAAATGGATAAAACTTGACCAAGAAAATATTTATTGATATATTTGTGTATTTGTGTGCCATACTATGGTTAAATACTAATTTTATTAAGGATGGATACTGCCAAGATAAAAAAAAATCTCTTGTATTAATACAATAATGTATTTTTTTTCTTTTTCAGAAAAAATGAGGAAAACAAAAGGAGAATGGTAAATAAATACATGAACAGATTGTTTCAAACATTATTAATTAACAAATAATTCATGTAACAGTAGAAGATTTTAGTCCAGAAATCCATATGAAAATTAGCATGTACATGTGTATCTGCATATGTGTGTTTGTGTGTGTGTGTCACCTCATGGAAAACATCTCCAGAGTATGGTGAGATTCCTAAGTCAAGCAGAGCCAAACCTTCTACAACTGAAACAAACAAAGAGACCAACATCATCAAGTATGTGACAGATTTGAAGTTCCTTATACAGCATTGGACACATAGTTATGGTTCAATCCCTCTATTTCCAACGTTCTCTAACAGATCAGCTAGAGGTAATTATATAGATATCTCAAGAAAACAGCATTTTGCTATTTAGGCCTACATATGAAATAAGTAACTTGCTATCACATGAAACAGCTTTGTCGTCACAAGATAACAACTTTATTTATTTGTTATCAAGAGAAAACAAAATGTTGCTCCCTCATCATAATTTTAATACTCATAATGCCAGGAATTTAGAACGGAAGCCCAATGTGGATAAAATAAGGCATGTGAGATACACATTTCTGCCTGTTTGTTCTTGTAGCAATGACTCACATTTAATAATTTCCCTCGAAGTATGATAATATCACATCTCGTGTACGAGGAACATTTTTCCATCTGTCAGCTGGTCCTTAAATTCATGTTAGCAGAAACAGCCTCTGCTGTGAACTATGACCCAACTGAGAATCCATGATTCCATTTGAAAGCGATACATCACCAAATTAAACCATACTTACTCGTAGTATAAGCTTCCAGAAAATATATAATGTAGTAAACTTTACGTATATTAGACATTACAATGAAGACCCCCATTACAATTAACACAAATAAAAAAATAATTGAATTTTGCACAACCGGCTGCAGTCAGTAACAGGGATACAGCCCGGTCTGAGGAACCATTCGGAGCTGCGATTCAGCGACTGAACAAACCCCCCAAAAGGCCACTAAACACGGCGTACCTCTCTTCCAGGCGGTCAGCGGAGATACCACCTCCACTCTTTCCGAGATCAGCTCCGCCAAACCGGACCGGTACAGAGCGGCACGGACCGTAACGGCTACAAGCAATAGTACTGTCAGGGGAGCCGCCATCTTGACAAGGAAGTCCTCTCCGCCCCGCGAGGTGCACGGTGGTAAATGAAGTACGTAGTTGCACAGGAAAATACAGAAACTAAACACACACACACACACACACACACACACACACACACACACACACACACACAC
>JAOWBC010000710.1:27783461-27794419 GCA_028566105.1 Hypoplectrus providencianus
TGAAAAGAAGTCAGACGTGCAGCTGCTGCTCCCTGCTGGCTGCTGAAAGAACTTCAACTATCTCTCTCAAGGGACTCTGAAGAAATACCAACAAATTTAATTATTGATTGAAATACTACAATCATAAAAGATATCACCATTAAGTACATTGTTGTTTCTATATTTCAACTCTTTAAAAAATGTGTTTGAAATGCAAATGAAACCCTGCCTTGTTCAATAAATCTGAAAAAGAAATTGGTAAAAGTGGAGATTTCTGTATCAGTTTGGAGAATTTCTGAACTGTTTTTATGTTTTGCCTGCAATGTTTTGGTCATTAAATATGTAAAAATACCAAAAGAAAACAAAACAGTTCTCAACACCCTGAAATGTGAAGATTTCCTGTGTTTCATTTTTTGATAAAACATTTTTTCCCCAATAAGAATAATTTTAAAAGAGCTAAAATGATCCGAGCTAATTAACCGATCATGAAAATATTTCTTTAAAAGCCTAAATTTTGCTCTTCTGTTTGATACTAAACTGGAATAAATGATTCGTTATTAAACAAACAATAACATTTAGCTGGACAAACAGTTTATTACAGCGATCATCATTATTGATCATCATCCAGCTCAACATGAAAACACTCAACATGTTCAAGTACCAGAGGAGGTTAAAACCTCAGTCTGCAGCACTCCATTCACTTTTTCTACATTTTAACACACAGTTCAGTTTTATATTTATTTTTCATCTATAGATCAGAGAAGTAAAGGGATTATTTCATTGGTCATTTTTATTTTGTCACTCATTCGACCCTGTTTAATAAAATAAAAAGAAAATCACAGTTCATTTAGTCTCAGTGTTCAGACTGACCTCATGAACAGTCTCGTGTCCTGTGAAATGTCATGAAGTAACATGATGCAACAATTGAGAGCAGCTCGAGCTTCTCAGTGTTTATTCTGTTGAAACTAATCTCAGATGTTAGATAACGTGGTCCCTCTGCGGCTCAGCTGCTGACGAGGCTGAATTAAGTTAATAAGTCACTCGACTAACTTGACCTCATATTTATTAGTCATAATCAGTTCAACTCACTTTTTAAGAAGATAACACGAGCTTTAATTATGTCTCAGTCTGATCCAGAGATAATGATTTTTCTGTCATGTGGGTTGCTATGGAAACACTTTTAAAGGGTTATAATCTTAACCACTATATTTGTATTTTGGATTTACTGCCTTGATAATTTGACCAGATAACTTATAGTCTCTTTATATTATCTATAGACAGAAACCGTTTTACTCTTTCACAATTCGCAAATAGAGAAATACTGGAATGAGGAACCAAATCCTGCTGGTTTAGATTTCATCTTGAGGTCACAGAATTTAATATATTTAGAATTATCTATGCAGTAGAAAGCAGCCGAAATCAACAGCTGTAACAAGTTCAACACATAAACTCAGTTACTTCTAACCGTGTAAATATGAATTAATTCCATTATTGCTCCCAGTGGCTGATGGTGTTTCAGTGCGTGTGAACAGAGTTACCAGGTATGAAGTCTAACCCGTTCCTCTGAGCAGCAGGTAGACGGCAGAGATGGTGATGGCGGTGGCGGTGTAGGTAAACACAGCGTTATAAAGAGTGTTCGTCTTGATTTGTTCTCCCAGCGTCCTCTGGGTCTCCTCCAGACGCCTCACCACCGCCTCTGGCTCCCACTGCTCCCCCCTCTCTGGACTCACTGGAGCTGCTGGGGGCTGAGCCGCCTGTGTTTCAGCCTGTGTTTCAAGCTGCGGTCTGGCCTCCAGCAGCCTCCTCACCACCGACATCTCTCCCTCAACCCTCCCGAGTCCCTGCTCCAGCTGTCCCAGTTGTGGCTGCAGGGACTCCAGGAGGGACTCTGTTTTTTGGCTGCTGGTCTGGAGGTCTTTAAGGGCTGAAAGAGGCACCGTTGGCGGGACTGGGGACGGAGCTTTGTTGTCCTGAGGGACTGCTTCCCTCTGCGTGAAGGCGTCACCCAGAGCGACCCTGAGGCTGTCGATGAGCATCCGGAGCTCGTCCTGCTGGGAGCGATGGTTCCCAGCCTGGACTCTCAGTGCTTCCTGCAGGCTCTCTGGTCCTTTCTGGGCCTCCAGCAGCAGATTCTTCAGCTCCTACAGATAAAAGAGGTAAAGATGTATCGGCTCAAATAAAGAATAGCGCATCAACTTTAACAATCATTGTTAAAATGTCTTAAAATTATAAAAACAAATCTCCCAACCTGGCCTCTGAGTGCATTAAACACAACATTTCCATCCATATTGTCGTTCAAAATGTTAGAATTATCACTCCTCCTCACCTGCAGGCGGACACGGTTGATGTACGTTGATCCCATGACTCCAATCAGCGCTCCAAGCACCGAGCCAAAGATGGACCAGTTCTTGGTGCGCTCCGCTCTCGCCCTCTCCTTCTCGTGGCTCTCTCTGACACCTGCTGAAAACAAGGCGAATTTCTCCCTCTCCGAACCCTCAGCGTTCTCATACGCCGTCCGGAGGCGACGCTCCTCCTGCCGTCAGGAGAGAACCCATTGTTGTTCACCAGGAAATAATTTCAACAGATCTCCTCTACATATATTTCCAAAAATATCTGTATCAGTAACATCATTACAAATACATCCTGTTGATGTTTTTTGATCCTGTTAAAACATTTTAAAAAGTCCTCAGAGACACTGCGAAGCCATGATTGATTCTGTTGAGACCAACAGTCACAGAAGACAGATAAAGTGAATGTATAAAATATGGCAACTTAAAGTATTCATCTCTTTTACTAGACAACAAATATGTTTTATTACTAATTTGTATTGTCAAACTGATAACAGTAGATTGGTCAAAATCATAATCAGTTAATGGTTCAACTGTAATTACAACCTTCTTTAATCTTAAATTTACTTAGTAGTTTCCCTCATCGTTTTATTTCCTTTTTTTTTAAGCTAACCTGCAGTAGTTTGTGCTCCAGCGTGGCCAGCTCCAGGTAGTGAGCCTCCTCCCTGGAGACTCTGTCCAGCCGGTCTCTGACCTCCTTCAGCCTGACCTGCAGGGCCTCCAGGCTGGTGTGAGCCTCACGCACCATCCCTCTGGCCACCATGAACGCTGCCTCAGCCTGGAAGAAACACACAGGTCTGACACTCAGCATCTTTGTCCGTATTCATTTTTATTCAGGATTTGTTCAGTCCAGTTCCTTTAAATTAATAAAATATAGTTAATAATTACTGCTGACCTCTGTCACTTTGGTCTGGGCCTCGCGGACCTCATTGAGCCCGACAAACTCCTCGTATCTCTCCCACCAGTAGTTGACGGTGGCACTGGCCGTCTCAGCCGACCTCTGACCCCACTGCCTCCCCAACTCACCTGCATGCTGGAGGAGGGAGAGAGAGGAAAAAAAGGTAACTTTTAGTTGTTGCATCTTGTAGCATCGGATGAGAATGGTTGATCACAAAAGGGATTTTCTGAACCTGAACTGCCGCCAGGGCTTGCTCCTTCACCACCTCAGCTCTTCCTTTCTCATCAGGAGGGGTGGGGTTTGAGGGTGGAGGTGGGCTGAGCTGACTGTAAGTTCGGACCACAAAATATCTGCTGGGCAGAGATCCAGGCAGAGAGAGCCGGGACAGACAGCATGAGCCCTGAGCCCGGACACAGATCTGAGCTCCTCTGTACCTGACAGGGTAAAGATAACGTTAATCATCAGTTTCAGTGTTCCTTTTCATTGGTAATTCACGTAAAAAAAAGTTTCCACTATTAACTACTTTTTGCAGAAATACCTCATTGAGAAGAGCAGCAGTCAGAAGTGCAGTTTGAAAACTGTCAGAGCTTCACTTTTACAGTAGCTCCAGAAGTAGAACCAAACCAGGCACCTGGAAAAGGTATTTAAAATAAATAACAAGACTTGAGAAAAGGGTACAGATTCTCCCTGCATCAGCATCCCAATTTGTTTTAATTAAGAGTCATATTAAAATTTGTATGATATATATCTAAGCTTATTTTCCTATTTTTTCTCTTACTCCACGAACTATATTTATTTGATAACTTAAGTTACTTTGCTGAATCACAATAACTAACAATACACTAATGATGTATGTCATATTACAGATAAAGTAAGACTAACAAGCTTCCAGGCTGCAAACAAAAACAATACATGTAAACATCAAAACATCAACTGCAACATCAAAACAATAAACAAATGAAAAGTTAGGGAACTGTCTAACCACATCTAACTGCTACATAATGTACAGCCTGACGGAAAAACAGTGACTCATATCTGCAACTACAATGTTGTAAATTATTTCACAACATACATAGTGAACTGCTTACATTGCAAGCAAACTACTGGTTACATAGAACTTTAATAATACGGACTGACATTTAAGATTAATAACGAGAGAGACTGAAATATGATTGCACGTGTAGGGTTCAGCATCATTAACGTATTTTATTTTGCTGTACATATTTTTCTCCAAGGTTAAGTGACTCACTTCACTGCTTCATTCACAGCTAGCTAGCATTTAGCTGCACGTTGTTGACAGTTACCGGTAAACCGACTTTTTAATCGTTTAAAAATGTACTTATATAGTTTCTATCACACAACAAGGTAGAAATATACACATACCTGTTTTTCGCAGTGTTGTCAGTGGATTCATGTCCTACGGACGAAGTTTATTTTGCTAACAAGTTACCATCATGATGACAAATGAAACAGCTAACAGCCGGGTTTGCTTTCAGTCAGGCGCGTAACGGTCGTTCTATTTCCGGTTCAGAGTTTACAAGGGTCCTAACAGCGCGGATTACTAAAACATCCAACCGGCAACAAAAAACGATTATTTCTTCCCTTAATAGCATTGTGACAAGGTTTAAACATGTCTGGCAGAGAAGGTGAGACGTCGTTTCATGTGACGACCATCATAAAATATCGTAATATTTTTGGACAGCGGAAAGAAGCTAATTGTAGCGTGTGTCGATGGCTGATTAGCGACAAAGCTAACGCCTGCTAAAGAGCGCACGAGCCTTTCAACGTTCCCTCTCTCCACCAGATTGCATTTAAAAAATCCACATAAATGTTTTTGTTGTTTTAGAGAAATAAATACACTGAGAATGTCATCTATCTAGATCGAGTACGAAACACTACGATCGTCTGTGACTTTCGGCGTAGACACTTTCTTCCACTAGCTAAATGAAGCTAATCAAAACCTTTATTGCCCTCCTTTATGATTAAATGTAGCATAGACACAATAACTTGGCTCACATTTAAACCTTAAATGCTAATTCATCGCTGTACAGGACTGGATACACATTATTTAGAAAGGGCAAATCATATCCTGATTGCAAGGTTTACAGTTCGTCAGTATGTCTTGATAAGCTAAGCACATTTGTTGATTTATCAAATGGGTTTCCGTGGCATTCTGCTCACACCAGAACAAATAAAGACGGATTGCTAAATATTTAGCTCTTTTTTTACCAGGTCAGTAAGCTAAAATATGTACACGTTTGTTGTCCACAGGAGGCAAAAAGAAACCACTGAAGGCGCCCAAGAAACAGAGCAAGGAAATGGATGATGTGAGTATCTTCATACTGCATAGCTAGTTATTTTTATTATCAATTAGTATAAGTATATACAATTTTCTTTAATACTTTATACGATTAACATCTGCATATTATCAGACAGTAGTATGTGCATGTCTATCCCAGCATTTCTAAATTGCTCTTTTCTGATGTATAACTAGGTATGTTACACTCCTTTTATTGTTAAACGTTGTATCTTGTGTTACAAAATATCGCAGTGCCTGGCAATAAAACTTTTTAGGATTTTCTGTTTCTTTTTTCTACACCGAAACTGATCATAATCTAGAATCTAGAATAATCTCTTTTAATAGCAGAATATGCATCTGTCTAAAACCATGACAAACTGCCTGTGTCTGCAGGATGAGGTTGCCTTCAAGCAGAAGCAAAAGGAAGAACAGAAGGCCATGGAGGCTATGAAAGCCAAGGCTGCAGGAAAAGGACCTTTAGGTAAGACTTGTAAACAACCATGGTGAAAAAGATGTGTATAGGACCCTAAAAGGTCCTTCCTAAAGGAAAAGTTACAGGTTTTTCAAGTCTATCTTCAATCAAAACTGGAATGCCACATATTAATTGAAAGCCTTCATGCCTGGACTTGATCCAAAAAGTTGATCCCTTTGTAGACTTTCAGTAAAGGTAAATATCAATATATTTTTTGGCCTAAATGTATACCTTTAAATTGTACTTACAGAAATACTCTGGAATAACAGAATCCATAAAACATAATACTTAATTAAACAATAAGACATGTGTTGAGGCACTAGGTCTTCCATTTCAGCCAAGCATGTGCAAATATATGTAGTCCTTAGAGTTGCAAGCTCAAAACAATAAGAACCAAAATAGTCATATAAAAAAGAGTTTAATAAATAAAAAACGGAATGATCAGGAGGTTTAAATGTTTAGCCTGAATTTTGACCACTCATATCAATTGCATTGCATTCCAGAGTTTCACAAGCACACAATTTAAAAAAAATGTTTCCTGTCATTTTCTTTCCCTCCAGGCGGCAGCGGCATAAAGAAATCGGGCAAGAAGTAAGATCTGAATCTGACAACGATGTTTATCCGCTCCCTGGCCTCGCTTCCTGTGTCTGAGACGTGTGTTTGCTTGCTGAAGAAGAATCCAGTTTGTGTTGCTCTGTAACACAGGAACCCCACCAAACTCAAAAACCTGCCCTGGTGTTGCTCCCCTCCACCAGTGAAAATGTACAGAAAAATGAATTGAATAGTTTTAAGAATTTCAAGGACCAGGAATATCTGTTGCCAGTCAGGCCCGGTACAGGACATCATAACCCTCTAATGGCATGTAATAACAGGTTTCACAAGGTGATAGTTGTTGAGAACAGTTCACTCAGTCACACACACTGGCTTCAATCTTTAAGTCCAGTTTAGAAATTAAGGTCTGCAGGTTTTTTAAATGGAAAGAAACAAATCCTGATTCCCACTGTATTTTGTTTGGTGTCCATATGAAACTTTAACAGAAACACAAATCATCCCCAAGTTCCTTTTTTCTCTGATTTTTTTTTTTGTTTTTGTTGTATTGTAAAGAGGGAGATACTAATAAAGATTTTGTAATTATTGCTTGTCATTTGAATTCATGTTTAGTTGAAATAGAATATGTCAGAAATCTTAAATCTAACAGTTTAAGGTTACAGAAGTCAACGTTTTTCTCACCTATAAGCCTACATGTGAATCATAATGTAAAATTAGTTTGTGCTGAGTCAAAGCTGCGAAAAAATTAGTCCAGATTTGTGAAACAGATGAACCAGATATTTATTCCAGATAGACAATTTTATACTTGATTCAGTCAAAAACAAAATACATTAACTGGAAGTAAATTCATCAGTTCATATTGGTGAAGGGATTAAGCAGCAATGCACAATGGAGCCTGAGGTAATGTGTTGTGTAGAATAACTGAAGTGTCCATTGAGCAGTTAGTGTCTGGTTTGACATTCAAGTTTAAAAACTTGTGGTTGTGTGGGTTGTGGATTTCGATTGGAGTTTATTGTTCTGGTGAGAGTTTGGGACCGATCGAGCCTCCTGAGTTTAAACTTCATTTGCGTGGCTCATTTTGGCCATCTTCAGTCGAAGGATCTGGATCTCCAGGTTGAGCTTCTCCCGTTCCAGCAGCAGGTTTCCTCTCTTCAGCTCCATCAGGTTTTCATCCACGACCACAAACCGCGGCTCTGCAGGCTTAAGCTGCTTTTTCTCTTCCAGATCTGCAGAGAAATAACATATCCACTGCTGATTGAAGCAGCCACATCAGTACATGTTAGGATGCTAATCTATACAACTGTAGTTTTCTCAATTTTTAAATTAAATGTTCTTGATTTTTTGCGTGGCAGCCCCTTCGAAGCCCGCATATTATAGCTTGTTAAATAAAAGTAACAAAAGTTTATGATAGTGTTAAATATAAAAATGTTCTACACCCAGGGCTTAACAGCAATGTTTGCCACCAATTTGAGAATGTGGCATCCAATGTTTAGCATATAAGAAGCAGGGACAATTAGGGCATGTTGTGTTAACTGATAATACTACATTTTGTAATGTATCCTTGTAATTTATAGTTTTTAGTTGGGTTACCATCGTCTTCGTCATCCGCCTTATTGGTCAAAGACTTCAGCTTCACTTCCACTGGGTAATGGTCACTCACTTTCAGAGCCTGGAAAATAAAAGATGTCATGTCATCTGATATGGTTAATAGAAGAAATCTTTAGAATTTGGTGGTTTTATAACCCGTTGAGTGATGCCAAACGAACACTCATGCTTTTAAAAAACAACAAAAGCGAATGAATAATAGACCTTCTCCTCAGTGAGTCCGTATGCCTTGTGGAAGTTGAAGGGTTTGGCAGAGTTTGGCACGATAGCCTGGACCATGTCGTCTCCATAAACCACAATCCTTTAGTAAGACATGCAATTTGTTATTTAAACCATATAACCAAAATCAGTGCCGTGTGATATTCTCACTGAGTTGTACTGTAAATTATAAAACAAAACCAGGTAATTTGCAAAGATACATAATTAAAAAAAACATTGAAAAGTACAAAGGAATTATGTGACTCTTTAATTCAGGCAGCTTAAAGGTTAAAGTAGTTTGACATATTTTGGAGAACCCTGTACACACCTGTCGTATGTATGGTTGTTTTGGGTGCTTGCCGTGGTGTCCACATCATCTCCAATCAGCCAGTGGAAGTTCTTGTCACTACGTATACGAATGTTCTTCATCTCCTTCTTGGACAAGTATGAGCCGTCCGCATTGAAGTCGCCCAGGATCATCACGTTCTGGAGGGCAGAGACAACAAGTGTCAAATTAAATCTGTGCTCCTAGTAACAGGTGAACTTATCTTCTCTGACGCACAAAAACACCTTTCACTGGCTTACAGACAAACACAAACTAATTTCAGTGGCTTATCTGTTAAGTTAAGATAACTGTTTGAACAGTTAATCCATTACTTTTCAACTGTTTATCAATTAGTTTAAACTACATTTATTAGCTGTTTATCCATCACTTTTAGCCAACTAGTTCAAACACATATATGTTTAGCTAACTACTTAAATTGTTCAGCCATACATTTTAGCTAACTATTTCCAATGTTAGCGAAAAGCCATAACTTTGAGTTAATATAATTATCTCAACTGTTTATCTGTTACTGCTAGCTAACTATTTCAACGGTTAATCTGTATATTCTAGCTAACTATTTCAGCTGTAAAGATGTTTTAACTATTTCCACTTTTTGTTTTAAGCTAACCGTTAGCACTGCAGCAGTTGGCTTCAGTTGAACATTCTGTTGCTAGGCAGAGTTCCACGGCAGTTACTACTTCACTGAAAATGTTACGTCCACCATTTTTGTCAGGTTTGTCTAACTATTTCAACTGTTTAACCATAATTTTAAGTGAACTATTTCAACTGTTTATACATTAACATTACTTTTAGCGATTTAAACTGCCCATCAACTTTAGCTTAAATGTTCACACATTCCTTAGCTAGCAAATTTAACAGTTTATTACTGTTAGCTAAGGATTTCAAATGCTAATCATCACTTTTAGCTAAAATAATATTAATCTAATAATAATGATTAAGTAATATTAAATAATAACTTCTGTTTAGCATACTCAATATTTTTCTAAATAGTTTTTTTTGGTCCCAATTTCTCCAGCTGTTGCAGTCACTGTATTAGATCACTGTTTGTATTGCAGTTATCAATGCGCTAATGGCATATTTCTTTACATCAGTCCTCCACTTCTTCTTGACGTGCTGGAAGACATCGTAGAGCTCATCAAGCTCCTTGTCCGAGTCGTCTGGTTTGGTGTGAACTGGGATCATCACCAGGTCCTTCAGCACTGTGGTAGGCACACAAACACACAAACACACTCCTTTATATTCAGACAGCTGTAGCTGACAGGAAGCCCACTGAAGACTAGATATTACTTTCACATTAATCGCACCAAAGTTTCACCCTGAGCCTCAACCCAGGTTGATTAGAAGAGAAAATGTGTTGTTGCATTATCCTAATTTTTTGACAATAAAGTCAATTTTATTTAAAAAAAAAAAAAAAATGTTCTTACCTGTATCGTGGCATCTGAATCGCAGGATGTAGGGATCTCTAGCAAAAACATCTCCCCCCTCAGTCAACTGGTCATCAAACTGATAGGAGCCCACCAAGTCAACCAACTCATCCCTACACACACACACACAGAACACACACACTTGTAAAACAATATGTTGAATTTTATTTATGTTGCTCTAAAATTAGGACCTTAGAAGCTTTCTTTCCTTGCAATCAATCTGACTAAAAACAGAAAATAGTTTGTTTGCCAACAATGGAAAACTGTTTTTTCTTTAGTGTATATATACTATGATATTTTCTTTTCTTTTGCCTTTATAGTACAGCCGACATTGTAGATGAAGGGAGGAGATATGGAGTATTCATGTAACAAATCTCTACAGCCAAATCTGATTGAATCAATACATTTTAACCACTCAGCTATTGAACACCTCTTGACGATATATTTTTTGCCTTAGAATCCTACATAACTGATTTTATTTCAAGCTGATTGCAGCTTCTGTTGCAGACTTTTAATGCACATTTAAGGTTACAAAATGTTTAATGCTTTAAAGAGTGTCAGACAGCCTATAATCCATGTATGAAGAACAGGGATCTGTTGTACTGAAGAACTAAACTGCTGTTCAGGCTCAAAACTCCTTTTTAAAACTCATCCCAGTTCTTCAGTTTAATTGGGAGTCAATGGGAGTCTGCTGCAGAGGAACACGCACCTGTACAGGAACATAAACTGCTCCTTGTAGCGCGTCCGGCCCAGACGACTGCTGATCTTCATAGTGTAGTGATGCTTACCGTTGGCACTGGACAGACAGACAGACAGACAGACAGACAGACAGACAGACAG
>JAOWBC010000710.1:27870745-27881024 GCA_028566105.1 Hypoplectrus providencianus
AGAAAGGAATTCCTTGTAAAAATTTGATTCTCAGTATAAAACTGACGCTACATTCCAGAATGCTTCACATTCTGTTCTAGAATTTTAAACGTGCCATTGTAAAAATTACTAAAAATTCCATTCTAGAATGAAAGACGATCTGTTCTAGAATCATAACATTTAAATCTTAATGTCCTTCTAGAATTACCAAATTTGTGTTCTAGAAATAACAGAAATGCTATTCGTTGATAATCTCCTCCAGATGTTTCCCTCTCTTTACATCTGCTCCACTCTCTGCTGCAGGAGCTCCAGCTGCCGGGCCACCTCGTTGGGCAGGTCGTCGTTCACCTGCGTGGTGAAGTACTTCCTCACCTCCTCCACCTCCTTCTGCCAGAACTCCTGATCCAGGGAGAACAGCTCTTTGAGGTCCACATCCTCCTTCAGACCCTGGAGGTTCAGAGAGTCACAGCTTGGCAGGTAGCCCACGGCGGAGGGCATGGCTCCGGCCTCGCCGTTCAGCCGTCTGAACATCCAGTCCAGCACGCGGATGTTGTCGCCGAAGCCGGGCCAGAGGAATCCGGCGGTGGGGCTCTTGCGGAACCAGTTGACGTGGAAGATCTTGGGGAGCTTGGCGCCGGCGCGGTCGGCCATGCTGAGCCAGTGAGAGAGGTACTGGCCAAAGTTGTATCCAAAGAAGGGGCGCATGGCGAAGGGGTCGTGCATGATCACCTTGCCTGTAGAAAAGAAGGTGAGAAAGATTTAGTAAGTATAAGTTTTCTGCTGGACATTAATCAATCTTCACAAATCCTGCATCTTCTAGTATCTGGGCAGGTTGCTCAGACACGGATTGAATCAAATTCTAGACTAAAACTTTTACACAATAAAGCTCTTGGTGTTGTGTGAAGGCTAATCAATGTCCATACAAGCAGCCCTTCATGTTTTCAGGATATGGAAACAACTTAAAGTCCATTCAATGCAGTCAGGTTAAGTAAAGATCTTTCTGTTGGGATACTGACCTCTGTGCTCAGCTGCAGCCGTGGCCTCTGACCTCATGGCTGCTCCGACAAACACTCCGTGCTGCCAGCTGAAAGCCTCGTACACCAGAGGGACACCTGGAAGGAACCAGAGTCTCAGTTAGATCACCGTCAGTGCATCATCTTCCTTTTATTCTCTCACTTTACCAGGTCAGTTCCTGCTCACCTTCTGGCCTGCGCCCTCCGAAGATGATGGCCTCGATGGGGACACCCTCCGGGGATTCCCACAGTGGGTCGATGATGGGACACTGCCCAGCTGGAGTGCAGAAGCGGGAGTTGGGATGAGCACAGGGTTCACCTGGAGAAAGAGAGGAAGGTGAGCTTACTCTGAATGAATCTCCAACCCTCAACTAAAATATCGGATAATCGAATGGCTGCTATTTCTAAAACACCAACTCAAAACCTACATATTCAATATCATCATTACTTAAGAACGACTTATCATCTTTATCATTAGATGCTGTATTATCAGACTTTCTCCCATGCTTCCTTTCCTTACTGGCACAATGTATATCTTCTTACCGTCCTCAGAGCTCCAGGGCTTGTTCTTCCAGGAGGTGATGGTGACTCCCTCAGGAAGTTTCTGATCCATTCCCTCCCAGTACACACCACCATCACTGGTCTCTGCCACGTTGGTGAAAACTGTGTTCTTGATGATGGTCTCCATTGCGTTGGGGTTGGTTTTGGCTGAGGTTCCTGGGGCGACTCCAAAGAAGCCGTTCTCAGGGTTGATTGCACGTAGATTGCCTAATGACACGGAAAGGGAATAAAAGATGGAAATTTAAAAATGAATCAATAAAGTGCCAGTTTATATTATGTGACTGTAATGACGAATCAAGCTTTACAAAATCTTCTGTTGCTCACCTTGGTTGTCAAACTTCATCCAGGCGATGTCGTCTCCCACACACTCGACCTTCCAGCCGGGCAGCGTGGGGCAGAGCATGGCCAGGTTGGTCTTCCCGCAGGCGCTGGGGAAAGCTGCTGCCATGTACTTCTTCTCCCCTGCAGGGTTGGTGACTCCCAGGATCTGAGCAGGAGAAACATTCGCTTTGGTCAGATTGTTGCAGGGAGTCCTCATGATACTTGTTAGAAATGTTTTCTTTCCCTTCCTTACCAGCATGTGCTCAGCCAGCCAGCCCTCCTCTTTGGCAATGCGGGAGGCAATGCGCAGAGCAAAGCACTTCTTCCCCAGCAGGGAGTTTCCTCCGTAGCCACTGCCGAAGGACACGATCTGCCTGCGGTCGGGGATGTGGGCGATCAGGGTCTGCTCGGGGTTACAGGGCCAGTTGTTCACCAAAGGCTCTGAGAGGCAAAATGGTTTATTTGAATCAGCATGTACTCAGAGTGTAGTTTTACTCAGTTACTACAATGGATATGACACAAGTTAATGTCACTGACGTACTTTTGAGCGGCAGAGGACAGCCGACAGAGTGCAGACAGCGGACGAACTCGCCCGACCCGAGGGCGGTCAGCACTGCTTTCCCCATACGGGTCATCACTCTCATACTGGCCACCACGTAGGGCGAGTCTGTCAGCTCCACGCCGATCTTAGAGAGGGGGGAACCCACTGGACCCATGCTGAAGGGAATCACATACATGGTACGACCTGCAGAGAGAGAGGGAGCGATCAGCAACATTTAACTTACTGAAGAAAACTGTGGAGTCTAATCAGCTATAGAAGCAGAAAAAATGATATTAAACAACGTTTCTTCTCTTAAAAAAGTCACTTTACTCTTTACATTTCACACTAGTTGACCAGTCTAAAGACTGACTGGAGAATAATTTAGCCCATAATGAATGATTTTTGACAATTACAATTACCTTTCATACATCCAGGGAACCTCTCAGCCATCGCTTTGTCGAACTCTTCTGGGGACATCCAGCGGCCCAGCTGGCTGACTCCACCATCCAGCGGCGTGGGCACCGTGTCCCTCTGTTCCCGGGTCACAATCACAGTCTTACTCTCCACGCGAGCCACGTCCCTCGGGTCGGTCCTGGCCAACCAGCTGCAGGAGGAGGACGAAGGTCAGAGGGTTAGAATTACTATTTATTTATGTTTCAAAGTAGATGGACGAGTCATTTTAGGAAACATTTCTTGGAGTCTGCAGGATGAACAAAAACAAATGCCTGCGGTGGCTTTACACCTGAAACATGCTGCTGCAGCTCAGGTTTGTGCGATGGCTGCCGGTAAGCTGCTGTGATCTGCCTAAAGCAGCAGGACTGACAGGTTTTCCAGAATGTCAACCTTTTCCACGTATGTTGTGTATGACAACAGCTGCTGACGACTTACTGGTGCACATTGTCTTTAGCAACAACTTGGCTGGGCAGTCTGCCAGTTGCATTGGTTCAACATCATCTGGGTTAGAAAAACAGCTCCAGCTGACTGTCAGAAACACAGCTAAGGCTCTTACTGTTTCACAAACCAATCAGGAAGTCGGAAATAATTTCTACTTGTGATACTGTCTTCTTAGACAGAAAAATCAAATAAAATACTCCATTTCTAACTGCTCTCACCCCAGAAATGTTAAAATGTAAAAGCCATGTGCCAACCCACCAGTTCTCATATTTCTTGAGCTTCTTGATCATCCCCTGCTCCTCCAGCTGGGTCAGGATGGCGCGGTTCTCCTCGTCGGAGCCGTCGCAGATGTGGATGGAGTCGGGCTGGCACAGGGTCACGTTGGCATCAAGGAACTCCTTGACGGCCGGGCTGAGGGCGCTGAGGTCGCCCTGCAGGACCCTGGGACCGTTCTGAGTCTGGGATGTAATCTGGGGAGGCATGGCGGCGCTGGAAGTCTGGAGAGCGAGCTGATGGACGGAGGAAGATGAGAGGAGGTCTAATGGATGAGCCTGGAGGAGAGGAGAGGAGAGGAGAGGAGAGGAGAGGAAGAAGGGAACCAATTAGAGGGAAGTAAAAAGAAAAGACAGGGAGGTGTGGATGGAAAAGGGAGAAGATAAAAAAGAGAAAGAGACAAAAAGTTTAGCACATGAATATGACAATAAGGTTTTAACATTTTAAATATACTTCCATGAGAGACTATCTCCTTTTGAACTTTTCTTTTTGAAGTTGCTAAATTTGCCTTAAATGTTCTATTTTTCTTTTAACAATATCTTTATTTAATTTTCATTCTATAAAGAGGCTGAACCAGAAAAATAATTGCACAAAAAGCCCAAGTGTGGACCAATAAAAAAAGTAACAATGCAAAACTTTACATCTGATAAATAACTGGTCCTAAATGTCCAATTTTGCATGATAAAAATTCTAAATTTGAAGGAGCTCCTGCAGCCTCCTCTGGCTGATGTAACAGCATCCCTGCACAGATCAGTTTTCTCAGCAGATATCCTCCTCTGATTACACAGAAAAAGAGCTTCAGGTTACCTTCAGTAGTCTGTTGGGAGCACAGAGCCTTTAGCTTGGCCTCATCGGCTGAGGTGTCTCTGTCGGCTGTTTTTCAGAAGAGCTGAGGACTATTTCTTCCTCCTCGCTGAGTTGTATCTGCTGTGGAGAGGGTTGGCTCTTTTTATTCCCTGGGATGTCCCGTCAGAGGAGGGAGGAGGGAGGAGGAGGGGTGTGGAGGGAGGCTCGTCCTCTGAGCTAGTTGCATGAACCTGTTGTTCTCTGCACATCTGAAAAACACGCTGTAATAGGCCATGGATGAATCATTAATCAGCTCTGGAACGTAACAGCGTCTTCATGTAACCGGTTCCCTCCGCCTCTGAATGCTGATAGCTGCGAGTCGGCTCAGATCCCAAAGAGAGGGACAGACGGTTGTTTCCTCACTGTTACTGGTCCAGTCTGTAACACACTCATTCATCCTGAGAGGCAACAGCAGCCTGCATGCACAGTCAGTTCATTATCTCAATCAAATTATGTTTCTTCTATTAGTTTTTATGTCACATCTAACTCAGATAAAGTCAGGACTTATTTGGAACAAACAGATGCAAACAGTTTTGAAAATAACCAAACTGACTTTAGCTTGATTGATAGGTTTTTGTTTTTTTTAGGGGACTGTGTTTAAGAAATCAAGCATTATGATGAATGTATGTATTTCATATATATTTATTCTTAAAAATCACAACATATCAAAACAGCCTTTCACCAGTTTGAGTGATATTCCATGTCTGGCATGCACATTCAAAATATTTAGTGAAATAAACAAAAAAAGGAGCTTTTTTAAACAAACAGATCCTTCATTTGCATGCGTCCTATTACACTTTTATCTCTGCAAAAATAAGCTGTTTTTATTAACACCACATTTAATCATGAGAGACTTTTAAAATGTTTAAAGATTTTCAAATAGTTTTCTCCAATATATTCTTTCTTCTTCTATTTTTCATTGTTAATTTCTCTAAACTCAGATTTAATCTGACAAACAATTATGTAACATTAATCCTTCTCTAATTCCTCTCTCTGTTTTCTCGGTGTGGAAAATTCGGGCCCTGTTGCAGCAGCTGCTGTTGAACTTTGACCCCTATGACTAAGTGATGTAAGTTCAGGTTTGGACGTCGTCAGGCCGCTGTGACGTGGGCAGAACCTTGGCGAGCTGCCTTGTTACTGGCTGTCAAACAGGGGCTCGCCCTGGTTTGGCTGGCCAAAGGTCATGCGTGTGCGTGTGTGTGTGTGTGTGTGTGTGTGTGTGTCATAGTTAGAAGGATTCTCTGAACAAAAGAACAGGCACATTTTCACCTTAAAAGGTAAAAGTTCTGAGTTGCAGTAAAGTTAGCAACAAAAAGTAAGATTTTTTTTTTAGTTACAGCATTAAAAGATTGTAGTTTTAGAACTTCTAGTGGTCAGACTGTGGGCCCAAAAGAATAAAATAACATGATTCTCCATGAGTTTTAAGTAGACTTTATATCTACAGGAATCATTTCAAATCCTTTTAACAACCCAATGTTTTGAAAATATCTTGTCAAAATCCAAATTGGATTGCAAAAAGTTTCGAACATAAAAACTGCAAGGTCAAAATGCATTTATGAGGCTTCACCTGAAATGCAACTCCTTTTAGTCAGCATCTGGCTAAAAGTCATGCAAAAATGGAAAACTGGAAATGTGGGTATTAAAAAGGTAAAAAACAAAAAAAAACAAAACGAGAGCTTCTTCTTCCTCAGGTTATGAAATCTGGTTTCAGATTTGTTGTTTAATTTTGATTTTTTAAAGTTTGCCTAAATTGTCACAAAAGTTCAGAAAAACAAAGAGGATAATTTCTTGAGGACTTTATTTTCATTAATTAGGTACATATTAAATTAGTGATTTATCTTATTATCTGTCCGTCTTGTTTTAGTAATGAATGTCTGGGATGGCGTAATTATTATTTTTGCTCGGACCTTATATTAATGTACACAAATTAAGTGTTAACTAGTTGCTTGTTAGCATGAATATTAGTATTAATACTTGTAATTCTTCTCCTTTTTGCATTTTTACTTCAAAATAAGCAGTTTATACAGAATAATGTCTCCGGTTTATATTGATTTTGTGGACTTTTGTACATAGTTAAGCTATTTAAAATTTATTGGTGGTAGTTATGTAATTAGGTTTAGTTGCAGATGCAACAAAGACATGAGGGCAGGAAGAGTTTTACTGCCTTGTGCTGGTACTGATATTACTCCAATAGAAACTTAATATTAGTAATTGTGCCATTAAAAATAATCGAACAGCACCAGCAGTGGTTTAACTGAATGGCTGTTGTCCTCAGAGTCATTGTTCTAGTTTAAATACAGATGCTCTTCTAAAACAATATTACCTCCAACAGCTTTTTCTGTAGTCATGCTTTGAAACGCTGAGCAGGCGGATGAGAAAGGTCACGCCTGGACTTGACCTCAGCGTTGGTGCAGCAGCCAATCACAACTCCTCAGGGAGTCTGCACATGAAGGGGACAGACAGGAAGGGAAGCTGCCAGATAAAGGCCCTTAAAGTTACACAACACCCTCAGCTCGAGTGTTTTATGAACAATACTGAGCCAATTGTGCAGCAGTCAGCAGTCATAAAGCACAGACACCCACAGGATCTTTAACCCGGCCGCTAAACTGTAAGAACACTCACGTTTGCTAACATTTATACCATCAGAATAAAAAGATATAAAGATAAGCAGCATTTTTTGAATGAGGAGGAAGTTGTAGCCAAACTTTATTTTAAAATAAGGTGCAATTTGGAAGATTTGGCCGTGATTTAAAATTAAATATGTGAAAAATGGACATTGTGGATGTTAACTTACAGACGTTTGTGTTGCTGTGTATCTACTGACGTTAGCATGCTAGCCAGCTAGCCCTGAGCCTTTCTTGTAATATAACTTAAATTATAGCTGCAGCTAGCCTGTTAGCTTTACTGCAGCTAACAGGTTGAGTTAGCATTTCGTCTCAGTAGCGATTAGTGCTCAGCAGAGACCACGGAGAACAACAGCCGGCAGAGAAGATCTTCTGCTGGTGAAATCAAAAAGCTGGCGAGCTAGCAGGCTAACCCTAACCCTCTGCTCTCTGCTTCTAACTTTCATTTTAACGGTGTCTTAAAGTCAGACTCAGTTGTTGGTCTTAGTTTTAGTTTGTGGATTGTTCTGAAGAGCTTGATAAATAAAAGTGAGGTTATAGATGTCACTTAGAAGAAACACATTGCATTTTGTACCGCTGTATCAAATACAGTATGTCAGAGTTCTGAATGAAAAACAGCCTCTTGTACTCCTACAATCTGCTCATGTCAACAGATCAAACTCCTCATGGTCAGTGACAGCACAGATTAAAGGAATTACCTCTCTTTATTTTTATTCAGCATGACGCACAGTAGACATGCTGTTATATCAAACAGGTCCTGAGATTTTCTTCTGAGAACTCTGTTTCACTTTTGTTTGTTCTTAGTCTAATCAGGAAGAGAGAGACGTGTCAGTCTGATTCTAGTTTATTAGATACAGTGAGCTAAAACTAATCCAGTCTCATATAACAGCCCTGCAATCATTAAAAAAGTCTTGGTGCAGTGTCAGAAAATATATTTTACCTAAAATAACAAATATAGAGAGAATAATAATTGGAATTTTTATTTGGAATGAAAGATAAAGTGAAGTCAGATTCTGGTGACATAAAGCTTGTTTATTTTCTATTTTAAATCTCCTGGAGAGAGTGTGTGTAAGTTTTGTGGGACGGGAGTGCTGACTAAGAAGATTTTAATAACTGATAATGGCATTTTGTGAACAGTGAGCTGTGCGTGTGTGTGTGTGTGTGTGTGTGTGTAACTGGAGTGCAGTCATATTGTTTTAAAGGTGTAATATGTAGGTTTTCCACATTAACCATCGTCTTTCAGAAGCTATAACAAGCTCAGTCTTAAATCTACAGTGAAGATTCTGGTTCTGTATGAAACTAGAAGATAAAATCTTTAAAGATTGTCTTTTTAGGACTTTATGGTATCAAACATCTAAATCTGAGCAAGGGAATCTCCTGCCGATGTCTTTATATCCCCTCTGTGCCAACGTCAGCCTCATGTTTTTCTGCCAGAAGGTGACTTTGAACCTTTTTTAAACCACCTATTTTTAAGACATTTATTAACATGCTTTCAACAAATGAAGAATTTAGGACCTTGAAACCTTATATCTTCTTCAGGATGTCATGCATCTGCAGAAAAATGTCAAAGGAGCATGAATTATAACGTAAACATGCTCCATTCAGTGTTTTTGTTGGAAAACATCACCAAACATCTTTTATTATTGGTTTTATTGAGTGAACCTATTACATACTGCACATTTAAATCAACAAATGACACTTACACTTATTTAAATTACACAGTGTGTTACAGTGTGTTTCATTCAGTCATTCCTATCACTGGTTTTCACACACAAAAAATGAGACTTTACGCTTTGCAGCCAGAATACTGACCTGGTTTATGAGAGCAAACACTGCAGGACAAAATGTTTTTGAATGGGTTGCGACATCCTCCTGTACAGTAAGTCTGAGCCGAGCCTGTAACTACACACTGTAAACTTTCACTGCCTGACGGAGTCAAACATCAGCCAGGGTTTGTGTTAAACTGGCACAGAGAGATACGATATCTGCAGACTTTGAGGGTTGTTTTGTACGTTCACAGTGAGTGAAGCGTTTTTAATAATAACATGTCCAGACTATCTGTATGAACTGACAGAAACAACCACTGAGACAACCAGATGTTCAAGGTTATTTTGTTTTTTATTGTGTTTTTCTTCATTATTATAACTATTCCTATGACTTCTGTATAAGACAAAGTCATCTCATGGAGTATTAATGATGCTTTATAACCTTCTTGAATTGTGAAAGTTGATAAAAATTGTTTTTTGATTGTTTTTGTGGATTTCAGTGCTCTCAGTGTTTTTGTCCTCATTACTAACTCAGATGCAGTCACAGGAGATAAATACCAGAGTTCTCCTTTAACTCCTAAACTACAGTATATAATCTATATCATATACACAGATAGTCTAATCTTGTGAGGGGTTTATGGTCGGAGAAAGGAAGACTCTGGTGGTGTATCAGGACCAGATAACACAGGACGGGTATATAAAGTACAGAGAGACAATTAACTGGGAACACAAGCCACTGCAGGTTCATGAAATCCTTTGAAGTAATGAAACACGGCAGGGAACTGGAAATGAATTTTTAACATCTTTTTTTTAAACTATGGTGGGTAGCAGAAATTTGCATTTTTAAATCCCTGTGTAAATCTTTTAATATAATAAATGGAGAATGGAGAAGCCAAGGTTAAAACTAAATGGGGTTATTATTTAACTTTGATGTGACCAATTGTGTGTTTTTACACCTGGACTCTTTCAGATTGAGACTGAATGTACAAACAGGACTTAAGTCCCCGCTGCTAACTGGCCGCAGAGTCCAGAGTATAAAGCAGACCTTTGCATCAATACAAATCAATACAGTGCTTTTATTTTGAAGGCCATTGACGTATGTGCATGTGAACATACGTATCTGTGCAGAAATCTCTTCCACGGAGCACAGAAGTTACTTTGCAAAAATAACATCTAATGATAAAAAAAAGAGAAGTTAACACAGAATTAGACACAGACATTGCAGTTTTACTCCAAAACATACATGTCTATTAATGTTAATGAGGTTTGAATGTAAGTTGGGTTCAAAATAAATGGAAAAGTGAGGTAAAGATTAGCATTTTTACAATTATCCTGTTATATTTATTTACATTATCTCATCATAACATATTCTTACCAGTATCAGCTCAAAACTATATAATTTACTACATTTAATTAAGAGATCAAATTCATATTGAGCAGAATTTGGTTGTCTGAAAACTC
>JAOWBC010000710.1:27900835-27914734 GCA_028566105.1 Hypoplectrus providencianus
ATTCTTTATTTTCTTATTCATAATCTGTCAAATTATTAGAAAAAGTCTCTAAATCACAATGTTAATCAGCGGTTCATAACTTTCAGCCACCGGCCCACCCAGACTTTAAGGCTGGAGTATTCCTTTAAATGCATGGAGGGTTTTGACCACTAGATGGCGGCAGAGCTCAGGAATTCCCAGTAGATATTTGTAAAAGTTATTTTATTTATTTATTTATTTTTTTGCAATGATTGTTTTTTTTTTTCTTTATACCTGTTTCTTCCAGGTATAATGAAAGTTTTTATCAGTATATTGCAACAGTATTTTGTTTTTCCTCCTTGGACACTGCATGGAATTGTTCTTACCAGATATTGTTCATATCATTGAGCGTTAAAGCAGTTAAATTGATTGTATTGCCCCTTGAGGCGTTGCAGCCCAACTGTCGTGTTGCAGCTGTGTCATAAGGTGGCAGAGAGAGAACGGTGGTAGTCTGCACTGAGGCTCTGTAACACATAGAGGACTCGGAGTGATACTCACTGCCAACAGTTAATCTCAGGTCAGGCATAAAGAGGAACCAAAGCTTTGTTGGTCTCCTAGGGTTCATTGCATGGAAAATCCCTCAGCTTCTTTTGGCACTGAGTCAATTTCTTCCCTGTACTTCAGGGGAACTCTGTTTGGGTGGTTTAAGAATTTCACAGCACAACAGTCTGTTTAATATTGAACTGTTCACATATTCTTCTATTATCATTTTTATTATATGCTACATTAACCTTCAGTTTGTTTTGTTATAACAGAAACTTCAACACTGTTTTTGAATTAGATTATGTATGAAGTCCCCTTTAGAAAAAAATAGCATTTTTAATAACTTAAGTAAGCTAATGTCCAAAGTATAACTCAGTTTTATTTTTTTTATATTTTTATACTGCTGCAACTGCACCATCTGTAATAATGATTACTTTTCTCCATAATCCCTGGACCTTGTGTTTCAGGTATCCGTGGTGTGTCCGAGGAGACGACTACAGGTGTCCACAACCTGTACAAGATGATGAAGAAGGGTGAGCTGAAAATGCCCGCCATCAACGTCAACGACTCCGTCACAAAGGTGAGCGGCCTCGCCCCTAAATCAGCAGCTGCATCCTATTCAGCCTGAAAGCTGGCTTTAGATCTTTAACAGTATTTATTTTATTTTTGTTGAATAAATAACTTGCAGTGGAATATTTTTCTAAATCGAATGACTCCGAATAAGAGGTCATGAGAATGCTCTGAGCTATGGAAATGAATGGTGAAACATCAGAATCCGACAAATATTAAATATTTTCTGTTGCTCTCCTGCAGAGCAAGTTCGACAACCTGTACGGCTGCAGGGAGAGTCTGATCGACGGCATCAAGAGAGCCACCGATGTGATGATTGCCGGTAAAGTGGCCGTGGTGGCGGGCTACGGAGACGTGGGTAAAGGCTGCGTCCAGGCTCTGCGCGGCTTCGGAGCTCGCGTCATCGTCACAGAGATCGACCCCATCAACGCCCTGCAGGCCGCCATGGAGGGTATGACATGTTCAAAACAGTAGTTAGTATTTAAACAATACAGAGATGTATACAAGAGCAGGGAAATTTTGTCTGACCTGAACATCAATTCTTGTTTACATACAGGTTTGTTTTATTATGTCAAAAGCAGGTTTAACCGACTATTATACGACCTGGGAACAAGTTCTGCTCTGTACTATCATTTATTAAGGATATTTTAATGATTATTAACACATGATTATGAAAAGAATAAGAATTAAAAGTCCTTTGCTCCTTGAAAGGGTGCACTTGCATTATAAACCTTCCATATAATCATATTATCCACATTATGAACATGTTTGTTTTTTTAACAAATCTAAAAAAGAAATTTTAGGTTCAGCTGAGCACTCAAAACAATGGTGAAATATCTATACATTTTAATTTGTTAACTCCATCGTTAAGTGGCCTACCGTGTTGTTGGAGGACTCAAACATTTAAATCATTGTCCTGTACCTCTGCAGGATACGAGGTCACCACCATGGACGAGGCTTCCAAGGAAGGAAACATCTTCGTCACCACCACCGGCTGTGAGGACATCATCCTGGGACAGTAAGTTTCATCTGCTCGGGTTTTTCTAGAACTAAACTGAAAGTATCCAAACACGCTTTCTTCTTGGTCTTGGAAGTTTGGAAAAAAGTTAAGACTATGCTTGAATGTGAAATGTTTTACTTTATTATTCATGATTGTATTGATAGTTAATTTTAAGTTGTGGTTACAAATAATTTTAACACCTTGAAAGTGCTTGAATTATATTCTTGATCTGCATGAACTGTGATATGTAAAATTATGGAAACATTTTGGCAGATAACATTATTTCTAAAGATCAAACTGCGGCTTTGTAGTGTAGAGACCTTTCCTTCCCCCATCAGAAAAAAATGAAAATATTCTTTTTATTTTGGACATTATATCCATTTTTGTTTTATACAAGCCATGAAACTGTTCATATTATTGCCGTTAAAGCAATAACATTCTTGCTTTTAATGCCCCTTGAGGCGTTGCAGCCCAACTGTCGTGTTGCAGCTGTGTCATAAGGAGGCAGAGAGAGAACGGTGGTAGTCTGCACTGAGGCTCTGCAACACATAGAGGACTCAGAGTGATACTCACTGCCAACAGCTGAAACACAAAACCCATAGCTGCATTTACATGCATAGAGATATGATGGATTTTAAATCATGCTTCATGCATGCAGTTATTTCTTTTGTACTCGACTTTTTGGGAGGCAAAAGTAAACTCTGTGTTGGTATACCATATTCCACTGTTTGTCCTATTGACCTGCATGGAGAACTCAGACAGATGTGGCAAAATGAAGTTAGCTTTCCATTCCTTCATCAGAGCCTGAATGTATCCTTTTTTTTATTATTATTCTGCAAGCTTTTTGTTAGTTCATCCCCTCTTGCTTCTCTTTAAACAAAAGTAAACAGACCACCAAAATGTTTTGATTGATTTAGAAATCTCTCTGCAACAGACTGAGGTTTTCTGCATCATATCCCTGCTGATGAGGTGCTGCGGTTCACTAAGATTCCAGCAATAATTGTATTTATATTTTTAAATATTTTAAATCATCAATCATTGGTTACTTTTGTAAATAACTGTGAAATAAGCTTGATAATGTGTAGCACGTGGGCTATTATGTCGCTCTGTCTTGCACCACCCAGTCTGGGTTTTTTTTTTTTTTTTTTAACATGAGTTTTCTGTCTAAATTTGAACCAGAACAAGCTGCATGCTAATTATTGTGTGTGTTTCAGTCACTTTGAGAACATGAAGGACGATGCCATCGTGTGCAACATCGGACACTTTGACTGTGAGATCGACATGGCCTGGCTCACCAAGAACGCCGCGGAGAAGATCAACATCAAGCCTCAGGTAGGAAAACTTCACTTTATATGATGAAAGTTAACAAGTTCAGAGTTTAGCATCTTGTCTTTTGTGTTTTATTGCTCAGTCGACAAACTCACAGAAGCAGAATTCAGTTGTTCTTCTGATCCTCTTCAGGTCGACCGTTTCCGCCTGAAGAACGGCCGCCACGTCATCGTCCTGGCCGAGGGCCGGCTGGTGAACCTGGGCTGCGCCATGGGACACCCGTCCTTCGTCATGAGCAACTCCTTCACCAACCAGGTACCAGAGTTGGTGTGACGCGTGCAGTGAAACGTGGATATCCTGTCATGTCACGAGCCAGGTTATTTCCGTCTCAGCCTCCAGTCTGCGCTGTAAAACCGTCTCATGGCGTTTTCTCTCCTGCAGGTTCTGGCTCAGATCGAGTTGTGGACCAACACCGCCAAATACCCCATCGGAGTCTACTTCCTGCCCAAGAAGGTCAGAAGCCACGCTTAAATAACACTTTGGTTTTTTTGCCGCACATCACTCAGACTGCGTCAATACAACTGGTCATAGAACGAGTTGTTGAGGAACACATGGAGCTGCAGCGGTTAAACACCAGCTGGTTGATATAAAAACACTAAACTGCCGGGGAAAAGAAGAAAGATGAAATAATAACCTCTGGGGCTTTTTGTTTTATATCATTAATCACTGACTGTGTGTAATATTTATTTATGGCCCAAGTGCCAGTCGTATTTTCCATGAAGACAGACGTCTAATTACACCAGTTTAGCATCATATTTATTCCAGGAATGTATGTATGCCTTCGTAATGACAGTTTTTGGACTCTCCCTTTAGCATCCAGTCGCTCTAATTAATCATCTAAGGGCAACTAATTGCAGGTAAAGGAGTTTAGTTGGGAACCAAACCGTTCTGTAGGAGGTGTAGGTGTACTCTTTGGGTGCATATTGAACGATAGGCGTTGTCAGGACCAGACGGGCAGATTAAAGTTATCGCTTGGGTGACTTGAAACAAATGGGATTCATACCGACCACATTTCTTTCCTGACAGGACGGTCTCATGTGGTGCCTGTCAGTTCCCTCACAGTGATCCTGAAATTGGAGCCGTAAATCCCAGATGTTGTGTTTTTTACAGTGCGCAGTTTAGAAAACGGATACATCAAAGAGAGAAGGGTTCAGAAGACGGGCAGGAATTTCAATCCATGATACAGAAATGAAACGGGAAGTGGGAGCTGATGGCAAACGCAACAGATTTATTTAGTGCAGAAATTTAGAAGCCAAGAGATGATGCGCTGTTTTATGGAGGAGGGTTGTGTCCACAGAACCTCACTGTCTGTGCAACAGGTCTCTTTCCTTCAACATGTGTCCTCCTTTAAGGATTAAACTACAGAATCTCCATGAAAATCCATAAAGGTTACTCTGAAATGCTGCTGAGCCCATGGGATTTGGGGCTTAAACTGTGAAAGTTTGACCCTTGGTGAACCTGCAGAAAAACCTGCGTGACAAATTCAAGTTAATAAAGTGTAAAAAAAGTAGCAGCTGCCAGTCTTTGCACAAGTTATATAACCTTGAGATGTGCACCCCGAGAAAATGTCTAGTTTTTACAAGTATCAGAGCTTTAATGTCCACAAAAAATAAAACAAGGAGGGAAAATGTGAGATGAAATGGCTGTATGCATATTGATGCATTTATCTCTGAACTTTTCTCTTTGTGCCAACAGTTGGACGAGCAGGTGGCAGCCGCCCACCTGGATAAACTGGGGGTGAAGCTCACCAAGCTGACAGACAAGCAGGCCAAGTACCTGGGTCTGCCCAGCGAGGGACCCTTCAAACCAGACCACTATCGCTACTGAGCGCCCGGTCCAGCTGGAGAAGAGGCGGATAAGGAGGAGGAGGAGGAGGAGGTGTGGCTTGAACGGTGTTGGTGTTTAGGTGTAGCAGGGGTCGGTGGGTGGAGACACTTTGAGACTTCAGCCAGGTTGCACTGTGGGCACCATTTTCGGTTTTGGACTTCCAAATGTGAACTTTTCAGGGATACAGAGAGACAGTTTAGTTTGTTTGTTCTCCTTTAAAAAGCCTTCCATATCAAATGCTAAAGTGACGTATTTCCCATCCTGCGTCGATCACGGGTGAAGTTTGGAACCGCCGCCTTGTTTTGCTTTACTGAGGTGACATCAAACTTTAATTTCTGGTTAAAGCAACACCTTTGCTGTCCCAGACCAAAGCTTCTGTTCGTAGCTTTATGTCAGGGCTCTTTTCTGCAACATCAGACCCTGAATTTCAATCTAAAATGTATTAGTTTGCATCATCATCACCACACCAGTATCTTCAGTCCTCCGCCGTCTCTCCTCTTTCTTTCTCATCAACTCTCTTCTGAAAAACCATCAAGTGCTACTGTGGCTGTTAAAGAGAATACCTCTCGTTGTTCGTCATTCCCTCTCCATTTATGGAATAAAATAAATCCTGAAGCTTTTCTCCTACCTGAGCTCTCTTTCGTCGCGGCTCATGGTGGAAAGTGACAGAGCGGGTTTTCTTGGGCGTCTTTTGTTTGAATCGAGGCAAAACGGTTTAGTGTTCAGCGGCCTTATTCCAGTATTTCACACTAACGCTGCCCTGTGTTAGCACTTAATAAAACCTGCACCTGACCTGCGGGAGAAGAAGCTCACGATGCGCTTTGTGTTTCTGGAGGTCGGAGTAAAGAGAAACGCTGCTGCCAAAGGAACCACCAAAACACATCATGCATTTGCCTGATTTCTAAAGAGTCTTATTCTTTCTGTTGCCTAATTTTCCTACTTTTTATTGTGATTATTTAATTTGACTTGAAGGGCCCGAACATGTGCAGCGGCCCACCGAGTTCATTGATTTCTCACTGTAGCCAATTAGGGTGACGTTAAAGCTTGGCCACGGTTCTCAACGGTTACAGCCGGAAATTCAGAGTTCAACTGCTTGTAAACTGTCGAGTGTGACAACGAAAAAATAAAAAGTGTTGACTCTGGGTTGTTTCTTTCATATGGTTGTTTGTGAGGTTGCAGGTGAACAGTCGAGGCTAAATAGGAAGGAATAAAAATGATTAAAGTTTATTTCTATGGCATATTTTAAAGGGCAGGAGACATGAGTATAAAACGTTCTCCTGATCAGTCATGTCTCATAGCTTGTAGCAGTTTTGTTTTTTTTTGTTTTTTTTTAAGTTGATGCCATTTTTTTTACAGACTTGGTGCCAACTTTCACGTTTGTTTACACTAATGTGGTTTAAAAACTGTTAAATTCCTCAAAATCACATTAAGACACAAAGACCTGAAGGAAAGCCAGAGAAAAACTCCATTGTGGGAATTTGTTCAAAAACCTTTCTGCAAGAATAACATTTTTCCACAGCTGGAAAAAGAAATATACATGTGCTGTTTTAACTGCTGATAAAATATTTTTGTCAGATGTAGAACAGCCACACGTCTTCTGAACGCTTTGGGTTTGTGAGGTTTCATGAGGTTGTGATTATCTGAGAGCTGCTTATTTATTGAGGTAAAGTTTCACAAATTGCTCTCAAAATAAAATTGCTCCTGTGGGAACTGACACCACACATGAAAGAAATTAGTCATTGAATCCACCAGAGTGGCAGCTTTCCAGTCGCACCCAGTTTACCCACTTCAGACTGTTTAGTGACCCCCCAGTGTGGGTGCTCATGTGTACCCGCACTTCACATTAATATTCAGGTATCTTGAAGTCAGAAAATGATTGTAGGTTTCTGAATTTTGAACTTCATTCAGGCCTTTACAGACCAGACATCAGGACAGCCTTTTTACCTTTTTTAAAAAAAAATAAATAAATAAATAAATAGATTACTCAGCATGTCCAACCGGCATGACACTGGGATCTAAAAGGGTCAAAAGAAGCTGAAACAATCCCAGTCATAATCAGACATTTGGAAGAGAAAAAGCTGTAAATTCCCAGTTTGTCCGTATAAACTTATATTAGCTCACAGGTTGACCTCATTCAAGTTTGACACAACAAACTGTCCTTGGCTTGGCATGTCTCTATTTTCACCCCAAACACTAAACTTGATAAGTTATCACATGTAGAAATAAGACCGAGACGAGGTTTCACCGAACTGTTCCCTCTAACAGTCGGGTGCTTTGGGCAGGCAGTCAGATCTTTAGGAAAACAGGCTTTCTGAGAAGAAAAGTGGGTGGCTTCCACCCGCAGGGCCTCTGTTTGTTTTTAAATCACTCGTGGTGTAATTGCAACATTCCTGGTTTGAACCCAGCTGCAGATCTGCCTGGCACGCTCTCCCTCATCTCCAGTGACCTCTCTGGTTTCTCCTGCTGGATAAAGGAAAGCATGAAAAACTAGAATCTGCGAACCCGAAACCTCCGCCAAGGCCACGCTGTGCGTCCATTGATCCGTGGATGCTTCCCCACCCTGAGCTGGAAGACCTACTTCGAACTTTTAACAACGAGATAAATGGAGAAGTCTCGGGGTCAGACGGCGTGCGATCGCTGCAGGTTCGCCACAAATGCAGACAAATCTGTTCTGCAGCTGCACGGCGGCACAACAGGTGGTGCACGATCACAGAGCACCTTGAGTTTATCAGGAGACAGACAGGATCACGGAAGGTTTCTGAGGAAGACATCAGGATTTTCTGGACTGTTTGACTCACTGGCTCCTCCGCTTTGGAAGTCGTTAAACATGTTAATAGTTTCTTTTATAGCTTTTATTTTCATTCCATTTCTGTCTTGATGTGAGGGTGCAATCATGTCAAATTTCCAAGAGAACATTTTTTTATTTCAAATGCTCCCAAAGCAGCCTGAACACAGAGCTCATTCCTTATCTTTCACGGTTTAAAGTCATGGGGTGAAAATAATGCGTTCGCCCCATGTTTTGGATCCAACCCTGCACCGGCATGTGGAGACCGCAGACCTCTGCCAGCGGTGCACGCACATGCTGCTTGTATGGTCCAATTCCCTGGTTTGAGGGAGAAGTCCTAACTTTCATGTGTTGGTGAGTTTAAAGTGGAAACATGGAATCTATAAAAGAAAAGATGTTTGTTTTTATTGTCCTGAGCATTTAAATGAGAAGTTTAGTGTTTTGGTCCAACTCAAGCTGTTTCCCACTTAGGAAACAATCCTAAAGATTATTAACTGCATTAAAGCAGCACAAATACCTCCATGCTGCTAATAAAGAGAAAAGTATTTTTTAAGTAGTTTTGATTTGTATCTGCTCCTCTACATTAGTTACCCATGCAGTGCTGCTGACTCAGACATTTGGAGGAAATTTGACTTGACATATTTCCCGATAGTTTAAACTTTTACTTATGATCACATGTGATGGATCAAAGCGATTGGCAGCACATTTTTTGGGGGAGAGTCTCCTGAGCAAAGCACTGCAGCGTCCAGTGAAGCTTTTTGTGCGATGATGGTGCATTCAGGGGTTTCTGAACAGGAAAATACAGTTTCCATGTGTGAGGAGTCTGATGTGGTTGCAGGAGCTGTGGCTCTGTGAAGAACAGATGAAATACTTTGTGATTTGGTCTGTGAAGTGATATTTTGGAAAGGAAGCCGCTGTTTAGCCGTCCAATCCAAACAGACCCGGGGATCCCCATCATCTAAACGCCCCGATAAGATCTCCGCTGCACAAGTCCTTCAGGCGTCGATCGGCGCTTCTATTTTATTATAAAAAATCGAGTTAGTGTGCAAAACGGGAAGCAGATGTGGGAGAAGCAGATCTGATGCAGATATAAGCGCTTTAAATCAGTTTCAGAGCCACTGGGAAGCTCTGCTGATTGGATTTAACCTCTGAGCGGGAGGGAGGGACCTTTTGAAATCACAATTCAGATAAAATTACAGGGAAAAACACTTTGAGGTAAAAAAGAAGACAGAGCCTACAGCACACATGATCCCATATCAGCTGTGCTTTTAGCTTTATGTATCATTAAATACAGCAGATTTTATCTCTGAGTCAGAAACTTGGGAATCAGCATTTTGCTGCTGTGAGCATCAAGTATTGACTGAGTCATTCTGTGAACGTCAAATTAAGACAACAGAGGAAACCTAGATGGTAAAATGATGGAGAAAGTGCAAGAAAAATGACATCTAAAGTGCTTTGTGTGAGTGTTGCTGGTGAAAATATCGAGAAACAAACCTGGAAAGTTTCTCCATCTGCACTGTTAAAATGATCTTTTTATTGGTTTGACTTTTTATCTTTATAGAATCCAAATTAAAAGGTGGTTTAAGTGTTTTGTGTCCAAATTGCGTTAGAGACACTGGAAGTGTGTTGCTTCTACTTAAATGGGTATAAACTAGATTTAAGTGTAATTTTTTTAAGGTCTTTGGTGCTAGTTAACATGTATATGGTATAAATGATCACAAAGGATATTTCAACAAAGGCCTAATTTCAAATGTTGCATTTTCCGAATCAGGCATGGGTTATATCTGTTTTTAGACGCATACTTTAGAGATTTATAAAGAGCTCAATTTGGATTTTACAACAGTTACACAGCCTCTGTTTAAAACAAAGGAATCAGCTACATTTTGATATAAAATTTGAAAGTGTGTCATGAGGCGTGATATTAAATTAAGATTAGATTAAATAACAAAACAAAATCTAATGATTAAGATCAGCCTTAATCTTTGTTAAAGTTAATGTTCTGTTTCCCTTCAGAGCCGCCAAAGAAAGACACAAAAAACAAACAACTGACTGTCACACTGATCTTAAAAGACTCAGGATTAGAGTTTGATATTAAAGATATTATAAAATGTTACCAAGTCATCAGTGTGTGAACTCTAAAGTCCTTTCACTGCCCTCCCCTCACCAGCAGAGGGCAGTTTGAGTGCCTGCTGTGATTATGAGGCTTTATGGACTCTGTGCTGTAAAACATGCAGAGAGAGAAAAAGCTGCACATACAACCATATTAATTGATTTTATAATAATCACTTCCTGTCTTTAGTTCAGAACTCATCTAAAGATGCTCACACTTCTAGTTTATTAAGCTGCAAACCGACTCACTCTGCTGTCATTTCCCCCAAAACACTGGTAGGATTTAATGGAGCCTGAGGGAGATTTATTTATCTGTAACATTAAATCTGCAAGAAAAGTTACATTTTCCTACTTTGATATTTTCTAAACATCTGTCAGATGTCAGAGGAATTATCACTCTTCTCCTGCAGATGCTCTTTATATTAAAAAGATAAAACATAAATCTTTATTAACATTCATTATAAGTCTTTTATTTAACAGTAATACGACAGATTTGATGAAACAAACTAAACTAAAGAGCTCCTAAAAGTCGAAACAATCTCAGTTGATCCTTAGAGAGTCCTGGAAAACGCTGTTTCCTCGATGTCTCACGTTATTCCTGTCCTGCTTTTTCTCATTGATTCTTTCCATGTTATTCCCTTGAAAAGCATCACAAAGTTTCCCCGACACAGGAAAATAATCCTGCTGTGTTTGAGGTTTCCTTTGCCAGGACAAACAAACGGACGATCTGTTTGGCTTCAATAAAGTCAGCAGCTTTCCATGTAGAAATAAAATGACACATAATAAACACGGGATGAAAAAGAAAGAAAAAAAGAAACTCAAGGGTTTTTGAAGTTTTATTTTTGTGGCTTGTGTGTTGGAAAAAACTATCACCAAAACTAAGACAGTGTTTAATACACAAAAGGTTTTCCTGAAAACTCTAAACTTTGGGGAGATTTGTTTCCAACTGTGCAGCTCTGCGGAGCTTTTAGCCTCTTTTGGCTCCTAGTTTTGGTTTTATTGCACATTCACTGTTTGGTTCAGCCTCAGCTGTTGTCTCCAGCTGTTTCCTGCAAACGAGCGCCATTAAACACACCAAACGGACCCGGCAGGAGGCAAAACTGACACATCTGGCTGTTTTCTGCAGCGGGTTGGCAGGGATTAAATGCTGAGTTTGCATTTATCATGAAGGAAAAGAAAGAAACAAAACATTCATTTGCACGTGACTTAAAAACATAGTTTGAATTTTATTGCCTGAGTTGCATAATCGAGTTAGAAATCTGCATCTTGATTGATTTACTAAACAGCCATTTCTGTTCTCAAAGACAGAAAATGCTATTGAACTTTATTGCAGTCATTTCCTTAAAATGTAATATTCACAAACACTCACCATGCACGACTTTGGTTTTCATGTTTTTTTTTTTTTTTTCTGAGTGTCAGTGTAATAGAACAGAGTCAGTGCCCCATAAATAATGATTAAAAAAAAAAAATCATGGACAAAAACATGAGCTGAATGCAGAAGTTGCTGGTTCACTGTGGCCTTGGTTGTTTAGCTTGTTTGTGGTGAGTCCAAACCAACCATTAAACACTGTGACACAGAGGAGCTGACTGAGCAGCAGCAGAGCTTCAGCTCACATGTTCTGTACAGTTAAAAACACTGTTTTTGTTAATGGAGTCTGGTGGCTTGAAGAGAACATACATTCCTGTTTCAGTTCACCCTGAAATATTAAATCAAGTGTGTATTTAAACTGGTTGATTTCTATGAATAATCTCCTATCCAGCTGTACACTTGGAGTCAATTTAAAGAATTTTCTTTTCCAAACTGGGTGCGTGCCAAATGTCTTCTACTGTAGGTAATAAAAGGACACTGGATCCCTCTAAAGCCCTCCTTTTAAAAATGTGAACCATGCCTTTTAAATGCAGCATTGGGATGATTTAAAGCATTTTGATACTGGACCAAAATCCATTTTAAGAAAACTGCAGCATTCAGGAAAATGAACCTCCCATCTGCTCTGATGTCGTGTTCAAGTTTCTGACATCTGAATAGTACCAACTGTTAACCATCTGCAAGGAACAAAGCCAAAGGGTCCTAAATAAAGGGAGCGTATATTTCAGCCTCGTTAGACCATCAGTTTGCATGAAAACCTCCTGTTTGATCAGGGACACGACATGGAAACACATCCAAGGTTCATCCATGAATGAACATCAAGCTCATTTATTTATCTTTTATGACTGAGAGAAATAAACAGGAACAGAACTGGATTGTGTTAATTAGATGTTGGTCTTTTAAAGCCTTTCCCTGCATCTTGTATTTGACTTAGTGACTGGTGACCGTTGCCTTGGCAGGACTCATCTCTTCATTCCCCTCATACCAAAGTCTAAAAACATCTTATTCCTGAAGCTGCAGTTTGATCTCGCTTCTCACACGTTGCTGCCCTGCTGTTCCCAGAGATCGACTGCAGGAGATGCTGAATAAATGAATCAGCGTGTCCTGATTACCTGCATTCAGCCTCTAAAAGCCTGTAAAATCCAATGTTTCCTCTCTGCAACTGGACCTGATTAACTTTGTTTTTGCAAAGCCCATTTCTTCAGCCAATTCTGTTTTCGCTCCAAAGACTTTACTGCAGCAGCATTGCCTGTAGCTCTTTTTAATTTTTTTAATTTTTTTTTTATTGTAGCTCTTTGAATTGAGCTCACAGGTTCACCGGGTACTTCCTGGTTTCTGACCATGTGACCAGTCGTTGCGTCTTTGCAGTTGCTTTCATTTGCTTCGTTTCTGCCGACATCTAAACGTCATCTCCACACGCTGATGCTCAGACTGGACTCTCTCTCCTCAGGTCATCTGCTTTGATTCCATTGAATATTTTTGAGGCACATTTTGAAGTTTTGCATGAGAAAAGCTTAATGGAAAACACCATAATTTGAAAACCTTCATAAAAATGTGTATAAAAGTTTTTAGTCTTCAGTCTTTAGGACACTGGATCCCTCTAAAGCCCTCCTCTAAAAATGTGAACCATGCCTTTTAAATGCAGCATTGGGATATATTACAATGCATCTCAACATCATGTTTTAAAAATGTGGACTTAAACTTATTTATCACAGCTCCTAGCAGACAAACAGTGCAGACACATGCAGGACAGTTTAATGAAACAGACCTGACAGATCTCTCTCGTTCTGATGAATCTAACTGTTTTTATTTTAATAATAAATATACACAAAGACTTTATATCTTTTTAATTAATTGATATATTAAAAATGCAGTTGGATCATAAAGGGGAATTAACACTTAGCCGCTCATTAACTTGAGGAAAACTCGACTAATCTTTACAGAGCTTTAGAAAACAGGTTTTATTCATGTCTCTCTCTGTGTGTGTGTGTGTGTGTTTTCTGTTTTTTCTGAGTCACTTAACAAGGTAGCACCACCCAGCAGCCGAAGCCGTGACTCCCTGCAGGCCTCTTAACGGAAAGCATCAGAAAGGAAGTCATTGCTGGGCGTTATCACCCGCAGCCTGAGCCCAACACGCCGCTCCACCGGCTGAACAAAGACTCAACATCTGATGTTTTGTTTGACATGCTGAGCCTCAGATTTACTTCATGCAGTCCAGAATCAACACTTTCCCAGGGAAAATAAATCACTTGATGTCCTCTATGGCGAGCAGCTTGAGCAGGCGCTGGCATGACATGAACTGTGTGTGTCTGTAACCAGAGAAAGCAGCAGCCACCTCACACTGATCTCATTTACCGGCCAGTTCAAACACGGATGCTTTATGTGTGTGTGTGTGTGTGTGTGTGTGTGTGT
>JAOWBC010000710.1:27914834-27925377 GCA_028566105.1 Hypoplectrus providencianus
TGTGTGTGTGTGTGTGTGTGTGTGTGTGTGTAGGGGGAGAAAAATTGCAAGTAAAACAAACAGTTTTTGATGGTGTGCCACTCTCTGGAGCCTCCTGCTCATCAGGCGTCCTGAGCTTCGGCCAAATCCAACACAGACGGAGCTGCAGCAGCCAAAGCAGCCGTCCGTCCTGCAGGAAGTGTCCCCTTCCAACCGAGGTCCAAAAATACATGGTAACTCTTCTCCTCTCAGGAAGTGATGAATCAAAATACTGAAATATTGATGGTCATCAAGCCGGCGATCAACATGTCAAAATGTTAGAGACACTGGACATCTAGCCGTCCAAAACCTCAGCTGACAGAAAGAACTGATCACGCTTTAATGAAAGACATCGCTCCCATCGTCATCCTCACAGCTTTAGGCTCTTCATCTGTGAAATTTCTGGGTATGATGGAGTTTAATGACTCAAAGACTTGTTTATGATTTGCTGTGGTGAGTTTAACAGCTGATCAGGATACTTTTTACCCTGGAAATATTTAACTTTCGGACACGATTTAAGAGCATAGGCTCTGTGCAGTGAAGGCTTAGAAACATAAACCCTTGTGCTTGTTTTTACAGCTGATCGGATTAATGATCAATTAACAAATACAAATTTTCATGAACTTGTACACAGCATGCACAAAATCTGTACAGGCCTTTTTTTTTTTTTTTTTTTTTTAAAGGTTTTTGAAAATCTTGTCGGCCTTTTTCTCTTTATGATGCATGTCTTAATAATAATTTAAAACATTCAATCCCTTTCGCCGGCAGGGTTACAGCAGGAAAATCTGCTTTTGTATTTGTGGAATGAAAACATTTCCTCCATAATGGAGAAAAAACATCAAAGCCAATCCTTAAACATCCCTTAAAAAGCTTCAAAATGCCTTCAAGGTCCTATAAACGATGCAGACACCCCTCAATAAAAGCCAGGATCCATTAAATGTCTTTCGTAAATGGCTCAAACGCAACCTTGAATCTAACGCCACCATCATTTCATTTTCTTCATTTCCTTCCACCTCCAGTCAGAAAAGTAAAGGATTATTGAAGCTATAAAACGAAGGGGTTCTGTTACATTAAAGCGCTGCAAAAATAACCATGAAAACCTTCCCAGGGCGAAAAAGGAAAGTTTAATATATTTACAGGTTAACAGCTGGTACAAGGTGAACACGCATACAAAGCAGATCTTTTATTTTCGGTTCTATTAGGTTGTGGGTGAAACTTGGCACCGGATCGAACCAGTTTGAACCCGTAGCTTGTGTTTCACTTTGCCTGCCAGGTGCATCTGGTGTCGCTGCCATTCACACAGATTTCACCGTTTCTCAGGTTTGGATAAGATAAATGTTCACTGTCAGCTCCGATCCAGAATCAAGCACGGTTTCTGCTCTGCTCGTTTCTCACTTCAAATGTTTCCAGAAACACATTTCTGTCCGCTGATCCTGCTTGACGACGGAAGCAGCACGTGGACGTGTGACTGACCTGAATAAGACTCTTAAAATTGCAGGGAAGGTGTTTGATAGGCCACAACATCAGCTTTGTGAAGTGTTTCAGACTGCAGGAATGACGAAGGCCAGGCAAATATCAGGGACTCTTCACACCTTTACACTGACAGTTTGATGTGCCACCATCTGGTCGCAGATCCACAGTCCTGAGGGCAAACCGCAACTTTTACAAAACATCTCTTCTGCCTCATGCTATACAGACCCTCAGCGCCATTCAAGACTGTACAAAGTGATTCTCCCTTTACAGGAATTTAATCTGCTGTTTCTGTTTTTCTCGCCAGTTTTTGCAACTTTTTCTTGTGGAGTTTTTTAATTAGTCCTTTTGATTTCAAGTCTTGGAGAAGCTGAAGAAAATTGTCCACCACAGCGGACAATAAAGTCACCTGATCTAAATCTAATCTCTGCCACTCAGCCTCGCTGTTTTTTCTGCTAAAAGTCTCTCTCCATGTCCAGAGACATCTTTGGATGAGGACTCTTTGGGCTCTGAGTCGCTGATCCGTGAAGATGCTGTTTCCCTCTTCAGGCGCTGTCAGAGCCCCTGGCTGAGTCCGTTTCAGCGCTGTGGTTAAGTCCTTGTCATGGTTTGTTTGATTGCTTGTTAACTCTCAAGTCGTACTCCGGTGTGGACCAAAACAAACAGCATGAGATCACTCACATTTGGTCTGTTTCCAAACAAATCCTGCAGGGTTGGACTGCACTGAGAGCGAAGTCTGAGCCTTTCACAGGAACCAAACAGCAGCGGGCCACCTGCACGCCGTTCAGAGGGACGTTCAGAGCTCCAGCTGCAGCCTGACTGGGAGAAGGCTGACTGAGACTTCTGCTGGATGTTTGATGGGCCAAAAAACAAACAGGAGAAGCTGAATAATGTTGATCAAAACAATATGCGTGACAACAATTTGAGGAGAAAGGATTTGTGAACCCAATAGAGTGCAGTCAATTAAAAAAACAGCAATATGTCATGGCTGGGGCTCTATGTTGCTTTGTCTATAGTTTTTTTCTGACCAATAAAAAATGATACTGAGCGTATTTCCAGCCAGTCTTCGTGCATGGCCCCTGCACAAATCTTTCACAAATCATAAAAGACATTTATGCTGTGTGAAAGAAAGCCAGACTAAGTAAAGCAACTGATATCTAATACATTACCGTGACATTCAGCGCCCAATGCCCAAAAACTGTTTTGGTGTTTGAACCAGGCGAGAAATGATATTTGAACTGTGCTGCTGCAGGTTTCTTCAGTCCTCCAGCCGGCTCACAGACTGGGGGCAGCTCAGGCAGTGTGCATGGTCTAACACTGTAAATAACAAAAGTTACTAAGTACCTGGGTCAAGCACACAAAAGCTGCATTTTGACAAGAAGAATCCTGGGATTTGACTTTGATTTCCTTCAGCTCAGCAGCAGAGAGTCTGGTATTTTTTAGTGGGATTATTTGACTTCAGTTTCCTGCCTGTTGGATCTGGAAATTATTATTATTTCACCTGAAATAATAAAACGAAGTGCAGTTTTTTGTCTCACTGTGACATGTTAAGCCTTAAGATGCATAGAGTGTTCTGATGCACGGTAAAGACAAAGAGTCTGTCTCCACATTCAAATCACATGACAGAAACTCGTCTCTGCAGCCTGGAAAACCGCGACTGCCCGGCGGCTTGCACAATCTCCCCCTTTTCTTCTTCTTTTTTTTTTTTTTTAAGGGGGTCAGACAGACTGACAGACACATGGTTATGAAGTGGAGACCTCTTGGCCACAAACCTTTAGGTTCACCAGCAGCTTTAGGGCAGGACGTTGTGTCGTTTCATGCATGGCGGCTTTTTGAAATAAACCTCAGCACAGGAAGTGGTTTACTTTAGGTGATAAAACCCCTTGACTAAGGTTGGGTTAAAAAAACAAACAACAAAAAAAAAAATCAGGGTTGGCTCTTAAAACAACTACTTCCTCGCTTAAATATGGGATGCAGTTGAACAGATTTACTCAGTTTCTCTGAGCCGGCGATCATTCCCACCCATCCTAAAATGACCTTTCTGATCTCGTCTGATGCTCTAGATGTCTGACATAACTGCAGGTCTGTTTATTTTAGAGTAAATCATTTCTAGGTTTTGTGTCCTCATCAACACAATGTTTGTCTAACCTTTATTTTGATAAGCACTTTAAGGAGTGTACGTTCAGTCTTATTTGAAATGTATCAGACTTCCTGTCCTAATTCGTACGGTGATGGTAAAGTGGGAAATTCCAGTCTTTGTTACTAAGAAAAGCCACTGAAGAGAAGAAATGCAGGTGACTATGCAGGATGTGAGGATAAAGTTCTTGAGAAGATAATAAGTGTTGTTTCAGTGACATGGCAGCACAGCTGTGATTTGGACCTGAGACCAGGTTTCTAAATGAGTTATTCCTGCAGCTGCTGCATGTTTCTCCTAATGGAAACCCTTTGAACCGCTGCAGCCCGTTTCCCTCGTAGTTTGAAGATACTCAGCTCATCACTACATAAATGAAACTTAGATTACTATGCACAAGCCATGTGACAGTTTTCATTAAATTTTGCTGTTAACTTCAGTTTATCAGATGTATTCTCTGCTTTTGGATTCTGTGATCACCATGGAAGAACATAAAAACTTGAGCAGTGAGTAACTGATTTACAAAAAATGTCTTTAGGAAAATGACCTTAGCATCAGCTGGACTTTACTGGACTTCTTTGTGGAACCAGATCATCCTTGTGGTGAGGCAGAGCCACTCACCTGCTCTGCATCAGCAGTCACCTCTCTGCCATATGAGCCCCGTCAGACTCTCACACTCTGCCAGATTGTCTTCAGCGTTAGGCCAAGCTTTCCAGTGTTTTCCCACGGGCTGTTTTCCAGCTGAACCTCTGCCTGTCTCCTGGTCTCTCTGCCTGTCCCCGGTTCATATCGCCTTTAGTCCCTGACGCATCTCCTTTGCCGGCTCCCTGGGAGTTGACTTTCTGTCCGCCTGTGTTCTGGCCAGTTCCTGCTCCTCGGAGCGGACCCTAACCCACGAACTGCCCCGTGAAAAAGCTCTTTAAATGCCTGAGAGTTTGCCTTCATTTTGACCCTGTGTCATATATTTTAATTAGACTTGTCACTTGATTTAAAAAAAAAAATCAGATTAATCGCATGGTTGTCCATAGTTAACTCACGATCTAAACCTACCTTAAACTGATATTATTTTCCATTTTTTTAAATTAATAATATCAACATAGGAGTAGTTTTCAGCAGCCATTAACACAAAACGATGACTCTTGTGCATTGCATCAAACTGTGATGCACAAAATAAATTAAATCAACAATGAATAAAGTGTGCTTTAAACAGGGGGCACTGCAATACAGAACAGGTCAGGACCTCAGGACTCAAAATATAAAGTGCAGTTAGACAGTATAGCCAGAAGCAAAAGTTTAATTAAAGTTTTTCTTCCACTGCAACCTGAAGCACAAAGATAATTATTTGCCTTTTAAAATTTAGAAGCATCTCTTTTGGTGACCCTTCAGACTAATGGACATTAACTGCTTTAAAAGGGACGCGGGTCTCCTTTAAGGGACGCTGAGCCCCTTAAAGTCAAACATTAGTTGGAGGTGGAACTGTGATTGAGGCTGCAGGTTTTTATGGTACCACCTGCACCACTTATCACCATTTATTGTCCCTCAGCTTCCAGCCATAAAACCCCCAGATGTTGAAATAAACACAGGAACACATAGTGACCCATGGCAGCTCCGGTGCACAACTAATGGATGCAATTTGGCGGGTGCTGTGTTTTTTTTTTTAATGCATACATTTTACAGCTTCTTTTATATTTGAAGGTTTAGGAGAGCACATTTAGAGAGGTGTGAATTACAGTAAATGCTCCTTTAAGTACAAATTAAGTTCTCCAGCATAAGATCCTGATCAGCGCTGTGAAAGCCGACACGACAATAACACGTTAACGCACACGGTCACAGCCGCACTCATTAGCTTAAAGCAGGTTGTGTTATGATGATCCTTGGCCCACAGTTAAAAACAGGGAAAGGAAACAGCTTGTATCCAGAAATTAAGTGGTTTTTTTTTCTAACCTTAGCTTATCAATTTTACAAAATAAATTAAAAACAGCAATTGTGGTCATTATGTTACATTTGTCTGCCAAAAGTCTTGAATTTACAAGCGCACAAACCTGTTTTTAAGACCATGAATCCAAAAGTTTGGCCAGTGTTCATCACATAAAGCACTCACACAACCTGTTGGACTAATTTGGGATTAATTTGCAATTGACTGTGGAAAAAGATGTGAAAGAACTGCTTTTAGATATTTCAACACTAATGCCTGTCAGGTCAGTGGTTTTGAAGCCTGAGCTCACAGAAATTGCTGCCTTTTATAAATTAATTTATTTATTTTATACACCTGTACGTGTATGTATGATGGACATATATATATTTATTTTACTGTAAGCTGCTTCTGACAAAGCATTGTGTGTTTTGTTGCTTACAGATGGTCTATTACGTCATTTATGCTGGAGATCTTATTGGTGAGAAAGTTAAAACTGCAGCTGAAAGAATGGCATATTGAACCAAAGCAGCCGTCCCCATTGCCCTTTACCCCACTGCTCCATACATTCCTGTAGATGTTTACATGTTTAAAAAAGTATCTTGACTTTTCAGGGAGCCTGGACAAAGCGGCTGCTGCTCTGAATGTGGAAAGCTTTAACGTCAGGGACACAAATCACTCTGAGCACCACTGGAAGTGACTGTGATCGGCCTGACTTACCGCACATTAAATGCTCTGCGGCCTGTCTTATTTCAACAGCAGGAAAGTAAATAAATATATCAAAAGCAGCCATTTGTCAGTGGAATTGATGATCATAAGGCTGAAGGGCAGCTGTGTGACAGCTGGATTAGTCAAATTTTCTTTAGTTTTTACCAGAAAGTATCACCAGCCTCGTCCCTGAGCAGAGCCAGGATCCTTCACAGACGTTTCTAGATGGAGATTCTACATTTCTAGCTCTAACCTCTACTTTAGTGGCCTATGTGCAACTTTGGTCAAGATAAACAAACAAACAACAAAAAAAAAAACATTTATTATGATAAAAAATATACTTTTATTTCCGTCCACTCAAGTGGACACGTGCAAGAAAGGGCTAAATAACAGGAAAGAAGACAACAAAATATGTCAAATTTTCTTTGTTTTTGACCAGAAAGTATCACTAGCCTCGTCCCTGAGCAGAGCCAGGATCCTTCAAAGACATTTCCAGATTGAGCTCTTAATTAATTAGCTGAGAGTTCCTCCTTAAATACAAAGGATGCATTCTCTGGAAGCCAAGAAACAAACAAAACAACCACAGCCCTCAGCATCCTATCATTTGTTAAATTGTCGTTTTAAGACGTGTGATTCTCATAAACTCACAAAGTCAAGATGTTGTGTTGGGCCTCGTTGTATTTACTAGTTGTTTATGCTCAGGTCATAGGCAGGAAGCACAGGGGGGACAGGGATCTGAACCCTCCTCCCTTCAGAGGGAAAACATTCATATGACAAACAGAAACCTGTCAGCGCTCATTCAGGGTTTAGGAGCTCCTGTGAGTCTGACTGTGTCACAGAGAGTTCAGTCCGTACGCTGAGATGATACGTTTATATTCTGCCAAAAAGCCTCAAATTTGAGCAACCTCGAGTTGTCAAATCAATTTATTTAAACAAGCCAAACCAAATTACACGTCAATTTGTACGAAGCGCCAAAACAGTCAGTGTAGAGCGGTAGCTTTAGCGGTCGAGCTGAATGTGAGTTGAACTTCTAGAGGTTTTTTCTGATGAATGTTGAAAGGTTTGGGCCCATCAGTCTGACCGTCGATATCTGGAGCCAGTGTCAGATTCCTCTCTGCTTTAGCAACCAGAACGAAGCTGAAAGTCTGTGATTCACAGTCACAGGTCTGTTTAGAAGAAGGACAAAGATCTTCATAGGGATCAAAATCTGTCCTAACACTCCATGCATGAATTATGAAAACCTCAGACAGGATTTTTTCCTAAGTGTTTTTATTTCTCTTTAGGCATAAAAAGAACAACCGATTATTTAAGGACCTACTGAAATGTCCTCTCAAGTTTTAACAAATCAATTATTACAATCATAAAAATTGAAATTTTACAGATATGTTGCTCCTTGGATGTTACTTGACTAAAAATATATATTTTTCCCTGCAAATGTCTATAGAAGGTTTTGGTTTTCCATAGAAGGTTTTGCTGGAAACACCCGAGAAGTTTGGCATGTGTCCGTCTCTGTCGGCCATCTTGTTTTGTTTGACAATTTATGTACAGTTCCAATGGCCACAAGGGTGATGCTCTAACCTCTACTTAAGTAGTCTATGTGCAACTTTGTCCAAGAAAATAAAAATTATTATGATAAAAAAAATGTACTTTTATTTCCGTCCACTCAAGTGGACACGTGCAAGAAAGGGTTAAATAACAGGAAAGAAGACAACAAAATATGTTGCTGAAAAAGTTTTAAAAAGTCTTTTTGTTTGTTCCTGGTTTTCAAGTTTGATCAAGCAAAGGTCAGTGGAAGTCAGTGTGATAAGAGAGAAACCAGACTGATGGGCCGCAGCACATACAGACGAGCTGGGCGTTCATCTGTGCATGAACGCAGGGAAATTAAAATCCAGATGATGGAAACCGAAACTGTCCTGGTTGGTTCTGACATTTCAGCCAGAGCCTGCTGCCACACGGCGGCCCGACAGCGCAGACGAGGAGCGGATGACGAATGGAAACCAGAACGGTTCCAGTAAAGTCCTGCTGATATTTTAGAAATCTAATAACACATGTGATAATAAACAGATCATAAACAAAATAAACACTCTTTCCCACCACGAATGCTTTTGTGTTTTCGTAATGTACCAGTAAGAAGTGGGAGGCTTAACTCTCAGGAATTGAAAAATGATGTTTTTCATAATAACTGGTATATTATTCAGTAAGTCTGTCAGTATTATGAAAGATTCATCTTTAGATCTGTAAAGAACAAAGGTTATATAAATAATGGACGTCGTCATGGTGACGGCAAACAGTTTGTGGACTGTCAGTCTGCAGCATCAGGTTCAGAGTCACAGCCGTCACCATCTTTATTATTTAAAACCAGGAGAGGAGATTCAGACTGTGGAGGAGCGAGGGGTGGATGTTTGTGTTCATCCAAAATAAAATGTTTGCTAACTGAAGAACTGAACTGCAGACTGAACGCTTAAATAAAGTGAAACACTCAGAGAAAGGCTCAAACTTTAGAGGAGACTCAGACTCGCTGTTAGCCACCTGTCAATCAAAGGTGCAACACCCCAAATCATACCCTGATTTATCTTCTATTTTCTTCTAAATTTGACAATTATTTACACAGTTAATGCCATAATGTGTTGAATAAGACTTTAAATTTACATGTGAGATCATAATGTTGCCGTGACATTTTTTTCTGAGGTAATAAACCAGCTGAGAAGTTTCTCATTTTGTATTGAGCTAAAGCTAAAGCTAACACAGGGATTCTTTTGGATCGGGAAAGAATGGAGCGTGAAATCATTTCTGGGTTTTCTTCACTGTTCAGACTGGGAGACAACCGTGAAATACTGATCCATCAGTTATCCAGTCTGTGTAGAAATCAGGAGGAATTCCCACCAATAACTTATGAAAAATACATTATTATAACCTGCTATAATGAAACTGTTGGTGTTGTTTGGTGTTTCCTTGAGGACTTGCTCCTTAAATATGTCCCGCTAAGACTCTCACACTGTCATCCGATCAGTGAAACGACACATCAGTACCTCCCTGATGTCCTTCAAACCTCCAGAACTCTCTGATCCTTCTCCTCACTGCTCCTCACTGCTCCTCTCTGCTCCTTCTCAGCCCTGACATTATCTCTCTCTCCGCCTTCATCTCTCGGCTCAAAACTCATTTGTTTCAGTTCCTCTTTTCTGTCTGTCCGCTCCATCCTCACTCCTGCTGTTTCTGTTTTCATGCAGCTGATTTTGCTAGTTTTTACATAAAGCTTCTGCTGTGTAAACCCATACATTAAATCAGTATTATTATATCCGCTCTTTGTTCAGGTGGGCCTCCTCCTGCAGGATGCAAACAACGACTCAGCTGTTTGTTCCCTTTACTTGGTGTTTGACTCGTTTAAATGTGTCCCAAATGAAAACTTTTGATGGATGCTTTGAGTTTAAAGTGCAGCACTGATCAGACCAGATGTCCATCCTGGCTTGAAAGCACAGTGTGATTTATGACTCCACGGTTGCCCACCTGCCCCATTAGTCCTGCCCTCTCATTGCAGGACGGGAGGAAATCTCAGCCTGACCTGATGGACACGGCTTCAAGGGCCCGCGTCCCTCAGAGGATCCGGCCCCCGTATCAGGACACTGGGCCTGTAATGAGTCCCGCTACGTGAACCGGGCCCTCAGCTGGAGCTTTTATGAGCCCCTCAGGTTTGGACAGTGTTGGCTAACAGCTCATTACTCTCCTCTCGATGGCCGGCGGCGCACCAGCTCCACATCTGCAGCCAAACTGGCGCTTGTCCTCGGGACATGGCGGTCCCTCTCAAATGTCCCTGAGCAGAGCTGATGTATCATATAAAACAAAGTGAACTTACGATCAAATCCACTGAGCTGTTTAAAGAGAGAGAACTCAGATTTCCTGTTTTACTCCCTCTTTAAATCAAAGTACCCACGGTTTAATTGTTGTTTGATTTTAGTTATCTTTGAAACATTTTCAGACTGAAACTAGAAAATCTGTCTTTGATTTTGTCTTTTTTTTTTTTTTACAGATTCGCTCTCTGAGATATTTCTAACTTATCCTCCCTGTGATTAACACTGACAACCCAAACTTCTCGGTCATAAGCAGATATGTGAGAAAATTGAAAACAGTGTGGCAACACTGCTGAATACTACAATAATTATTACAATAATTTATGGTTATAATCGTCGTTATAGTTCCCACATGTTGGCTTTGATGTGAAAATAAAACTATTTTCATCAATTATCTGTTTTCTGGCTCTTCAAATTCCTCTTCATCACCTGTGAATCAGATTCATGTGAAACTCTTTC
>JAOWBC010000710.1:27931429-27943460 GCA_028566105.1 Hypoplectrus providencianus
ATCCTAATATATCCTAATATAAAGAGTCAATGTTGACTTTTATTTTCACAGCTGTCTCCTGAATAAAAATCTAGTGTTTGTTTGATTTTTCCATCCATCCATCCATTTCGGCTATTGTCACTCTTTTTACCAAAGAACCAGCCAACATCCTCCTTTTCTCTCCATGACTTCTAAAATGTGTCTGAATTTGCTGCTAGTACAAACAACAACAAAAAATCCTTTCCCTGAAGTTTATTTTCCTTTTTGTCTTTCCAATTGTTCCAAGTCCTGGACCTGGAGGGTCAGGGCCTCCTCCCTATGGATCTTTCTCCCCCAACACATCAGATCAGACTTTCTCCCTCACTCATCTATTCAAAGCAGACCTCAACAGCCACCTACTGAAATCTGTTTTTAACCTGTTACCCTCCACTCGTCGATCTCTTAAACACATATTGTTCTGTGTTACTGCCTCTGCGGTCCTCAGTTGTTGCTGGTTATGATTTTATTCAAACACTTATGCTCTGAATTATATAAAGTGTCTTTGAGTACCTTTTTAAAGTGCTGTACGAATAAAATGTATAATAATTATTATTACAACTGACGTGCAGCAAAAGAGACACTTCACATCATGGTACACCACTTTTTTACATTTCCACGTGATTAAACATTTTGGCTGTAACTTTTACAAGGCTTACAAAAATGCCAATAAAGAATGAACCATGCAACATCACTTCTTCTGAGTTCAGTGAAGTTCCAAGGCTGGATTTTATAGTTATTTGTTTTTTTTTTTGCAAACACCAACGTGTGCCAAAGTGCACAGAAACACAGTTTTAAAAACAATCCAATAACATCCACATGTAAACAATTTAAGCTAATTAACCACACAAGTCCAACATTTTCATGTTGTTCTTCTAAGATTTAATCACTTATAATAAAACTTGACACAAGATCATTAAAGAAATTAACTTGAGACGTTAATACAAATCCTAAAATGACATTTAATGCCATAAAACACTAGCTTAAACAATTTCTTTTAAATAACAAACTTGACCCCTGTTTCACATGGTGAAGCCTGATGGTGTAATCCTATTCTGCAGCACTGATCTTCAGGCTCCAAGCGCAAAAGGCTCAGAAAGCTATGAAGTCCCGTTCAATAAACGCAGCAGGACAACTCAGACCGGCCTCAACCTCAGGAGAAAGAAACAACTTCACCACAGGGAGCAATATGAAAACTGCTTATTAGGTTTCATTTTGAGTGGTGCAGTCAAGAACATGACCTGGACATGAAGCCACACAGGACTTTTCTGTGCAGGCAGATTTCATAAATTGCAAGAGAAATTTGCCTCTTTTTTAGGCTGAGATAATCAGATATGGAGATACTCCTGATTCATAAACACTGAGGCCCCATTTTTTTTTTTACTAATATCTGTACACATTCTCTGACACGGGCAGGTGGGGTCAATTCCAAAAATATATTTTGTGCTTATGTTTCATGTATTACATAAAGACAACCAATTTCAGGGAATTGGACACTTTGTGTGGATCCAGACGTACAACTGAATGACAGAATGCATCAGGTTTTTGGTTGGACTCAGATTGCATGTAGTTATTTAAATTAAGAAAAATCAATTTGGGGAAAAAAATGGAAATATTCTGAAACTTGCAGAAAAGTTTTTGCCTGGAATTTCAGTTCCATATGTCGTTCTGAAATCAAGAAAATTAAGCATCATAACAAGTATATTCCAAAGTCAATGTTAGCAGTAAGAGCCCAAACAAGGAACATCCTCCAAACCTGCAGCCAATGGAGAACTTAAAATCTATCATTGTGTTCCTCAGCCTTACAAACCAGAACTGAGTCTGATAAATGTGTTAAATAATGAAGAAAAACCAAACCGAAGCTTTAATATTTGTACACCTCAGTTAAGTTTTTATTGCCCCTTTCTTTAAATTAGCTGTAGTAAACAAGCTCTGTGGACTTCCTTCCTTAACCAGTCATGATTTCCTGAGAGAGACGTTTCTTTTGAGCTTAAAAATTGATTTATTTGGCTGTGAGCACCCTAATCAAACCACTTCATTCCATCTTTTTCAAAAACATTTCTATGGCAGATATCTCCAATGCTCAGCAAATCAAACTTAAACAGTCAAGACTGATAAACAGAACTGCAGGTTGCAGAAGGGCAAAAATGTAGTTTTATTCTGGGATGAACTTTCTGTAACCCAATTTAAAAAAAAGTATTTTTTACCAGAAATATTTGAACAGTGATGCATATTAGTCAGGCCTAATCAGACGCAGACTACTGAATTTGTATTGTTGAAGCTTTGGATGTTTGTTATGTATGTCTGAGGACCACAAAATGTTGTTGAACCAGAGGAATGGGGATGTTTGGCCAGTCCGAACTGCTTCAAAGGGAAGTGTCAGACCTGGTTTAAAAGTGAAGGTTGAAATTAGATTCAGGTTTGGTTTTAGAAGTCGGCATTTATTTGGATGTTTAAGGTAAGGATAAGGGTATGGAGAATGCATAATGTAAATGGTGATACAAAGTACAAGGACATGTATATGTGCACATGCTATCATCTTGACTTTTTGGCCTGTGTGCAAAAATTTACAAATTTCTTTCTACCTTTGGAAAGCAGTTCCACATTGTTTGAATGTTCAACCTGTTTATGATTCATTTTGACTCTTTTTCCATACTTGGACCAGGATATGATGAAAGATGTTTTGGATCAGTAAAACCTACAAACATCTTCTACTCATTTCAAAAATAAAAGATCAAGAAACAACTCAATCAAACAGTAAAAACAAAACAAACAACAACAACAACAAAAAAAAAAAACAGATAAAGAACTGAAAAGACCGAAAGCGATTAAATCCAGGACCACAGTGGCTATTTGGACATGTCACAATGTGTTTTGCCAAAGATTGTTTGTTGAAGAATTTGTACCAAAATTGGAGGCAGTTGGTCTAAATTCTACAGGAATTCATGACTGTAAGGTTGAAAGGACCAGGAACCAGCTTTCAAAGTCTAAATATTACAATTTGACAGACACAAACTGCTTTAAATTAAAAGAACTGAAGGCTGATTTGTGATTTTCCAGTTCCTTTCCGTTGGTGTGGATGTTGGCTCTTCATCCACCCTTACTTTGGCATTTGCTACTTGATTGTCATTTCTCTAATGCACAGCTCAGCATACATGTGCATTAAATTGCGCAACTATTTCAGGGTATGAAAATTTGTGGGGCAGCTAAACCAAACAGAAAATCAGAAACGTTCCACTGCCATCCTGAATGGGAGGAGGATGTTTTTTCCACAATGACTTATTTAAGGTGTCATGTCAAATCTACCACGCTACCCTGGTGTTTCTGAAGAAGAGACATCTGCAGGGACCTTGTGCCCAAAGTTTTGCACATTCCACTGTGCAGAACTTTTGTACGATTCATGAACAGTGACAAAAGCACAAGAAGTCCTTCCAAGAAGGCATTTGTCAGAGCAGCAGACTTGTTTTTTTGGACTTTAAAACAAGACCAATAAATCATTTTCAATCAAAGCGCTCCAGCTACCAAGATGTACAGTTACACGTGTTGGATTTGACACAACAGTTTTGGAAGGACATTTGGACTGCAAGTGTGTCCCACTGCAATTGGACCAATCTACAGACCCAAGTGACACAACCCAGCTGTGCATTTATATCTGCAAAGTGTTAACTGACATAAGAACAGATGGGGAGAAGACATTTTTCAGGGTTTCTGGAAACTTCATGGAGAAAACAGCTCCCAGTGTGCAAACCGATGTTAGTTATCCACAGACTGAGGTTGGGCATTCGATTGGATTTGCAGCCAAGTGTAAAAATGCTAAATGTGATGGAGAAAATGGATATGACACTGAAGATCACCCTGATGTGAGATGGGGGTAATTCCTGCAGAGATTTTGGGATTTCTGTCCACAGAAAAAGCGGTTTCTGCTTGTCGTTAAACATACAGAACACAAGCAAGTAAATGATAATCAGTGGCTGTTGGACTTGGCATTTTTACCCCTTGACCGACTTGTTAAATGAACTTAAATTTAAAGGTAAAAGGAAAAAACAAAACCCCTGATCAGCTGCTGTCAAATGAAGAATGCAACGTCAATCCTCAAAGCTGCAGTGACATCGTTTGAAGAACCTCCAAAACCTGGATCAGATCTGGAGACGTAATGGAAGGCGAGGCACTAGACCTAGCATGCTACACGGAGCAGATTGATAATTGCCTGTCAGAGTTTGACATCCATCTTATCCAGGGTGGAGGATGAGATTTACTTACTCAGTGAGGAAAAGTACCCAAACATGTGTTACCTCCTTCACTGCATTTTTTGGCTCCACTTGAGTCAGCCTTTTCCCACATGAGGGTTGTTAAGTCCAAATACCGTTCAATCATGACTGATGATCACTTGGAAGTCAGCTCGAGGCTGGCTACCAGCAGCTACTGTACTGCAACCCTGGCTGAGTCCACTCGGTGCTAGTCATCGTGGTCGGGTAATGAACAGGAATGTATGAAATTGGATTGTGCCATAGGGGTTTGTACAATTATGCATGGTACACCAAGATAAATTGTATTTATATAGTTCAGTCTTTATAAATATAAATAGATATTTGTTTAGCATTTTTAATATAGGTAGATCATTTTAATATTTGAAAAAGTCTGGGCACCCTTGTCCTAAACCATTTAATCACCGCTTTGACACAAAACCTTATTAAGTTTAGTTTTCATGGCCTCACAGTGCAAGACAAACCAGATATCATCCCACCTGGTTTCATACACGCACTCACCTCTCATGGGTGAATGGAGTCCATCTCTGGTGATAGGCGACTGTTCTCCTGAACAAAACAAACACAACAGAAGATGCAAAGTGTAAACAAACAAACAAAGATGCTCTGCACATTTCCAGCTATTCAGTGACTCAGATTTCTAATTATTTCAATTTTCAGCTCACATAAAGACAACAAAATAACCATACAGATTTAGATAAAGAAAGCTTCTGGAAGTTTTTTTATATATATTTTTTTTTACTGCAAATCTGTTAAGAGTTAAACAAAGTTTATGTACATACAACTGGAATTAGAAGAGATGAGCTCTTTAGAAACTTCATATATTCAATGCAGCCAAGACAACAAAGCATCAGATGTTATGAACATTTAAGCTACAATCTAAAAAGCATTAAATGTAAAGCATCAGTGACTGTTTGACCTGCTATGGACAACATATTTCCTGTTATTTATTCCTGTCTATTATTAAAGTCAGGAAATAAAGGACAGTGTTTGCTTTCCTCCCTGTGTGGCTGCACAGAGATTCAGCTTTTATGGGTTATAGGAAGAAAAACATGAGATATTTCTGAGAAATTAAATGACTTGATGAACACACAGAGGATGCATCCCCGTGATTTTTATCTTTTTAATAATTTTGGTCAGTAAATAAGACAGTGAGTGCTGCTGATTTAGATAGAAAACAGCATCTTCAGGCACAATAATTAAATAAATACAAACATACATCAACAAACATAAGAAGTTGTGACACAAGGTCCCTGCATAGATTCAAGCTGATGTTCTGCCATTTGTCCAAAAGATGCTTAAGCCTTAAAATTACAGTAATAAAAACTGAATTTAACACACCGTCCAGGGAATGTCAGATTACTTTTAATTTCATTGATTAATGATTGCATTTCTGTTCTTATGGAGTGTTTTAAATCAGCCTTTTTATATATTTTCACTTTGAATTGCCTTATGTGTGTGAACTCTATAAATAAACTGGCTTTGTCTGACCTGAGATGTTGAGCTGCACCAGACTACTCTCTCTCTCTCTCTCTCTCTCTCTCTCACACACACACACACACACACACACACACACACACACACACACATAGATGTGAATACCCGCATGTGGTCGTGGGTGTCGCCCTGTGTGTGCTCTCCCTCCTCCTCCTCCTCCTCCTCCTCCTCCTCTTCCTCCTCCTCCTCATCGTCGTCTTCAGCTTCGCTGTTCTGTCTGTGCTCCTCCTCGTCCTCCAGCTCTGAGCTCGACTCCTCTCCTTCCTGCCACGCCTCCTCGCTCTTACACTCCTCTGCCTTCCTCAGCTCTGCACACACACACGCACACACGCACACACACACAAACAAAATGTCAACATTTTTCAACACCCGATATAAAGAGAGGCTGGTTTGGGGTATTGATTAACAGTTTAATCAAATTTAAAAATTTGTCCTGTGAAACAAAGTAAAACTGAACCTAATGTTCTGCTGTGGAGGCGCCTGGAGACTCTATAACAGCTCGTAAAACAAAACATAGTATTTTTTACATTACTACCTCATGACTCTTTTACATTTGATGAAAAATGGTTTGTAGTGTAAGAATCTGACAGCTGCAAAAAGTTTACACACTTTGTTTGGACTCAGTCTTCAGCTTTAAACATGGTTTTAAACAAGTTATTTGCCTGTAGGTGTGAAACGGACTGAATGTTTTAAAGTCTACCCAGGTCGAGTATTTCACATTAATCGACAGATTAAAACCAGTACCCTGCAATTAATGCTGGCATCTTCATATTTATGAAACACATATGTCTTAAAAATTAACATTTCTGAAAACGTTCTCAATAAATTATACATTTTAAACACGTGATTGGGTTAGGCTTAAAAAACACAAATTGTCCAAATAATGGAACAATAGTAGGTAAACACTGGCGTCCTTGTTAAACGTTCTTGGTTGGCTAAATGTGTCTTCAAATTTAAGTTTTATAGACCACTTAGCTATATCAAAACAAGTGACAGCATTTAAATTAGTACTTGGGACCTGCATTACAGTGAAAAAATAATAGTTGTTCAGTTGTTAAAGACATGATGGTTCAGTAATGCTTTTTAAGATTTAAGGATTCATGTGTCATACCTCAACTTCATGCATCTAAGACTGACTAAATATTAATATTGAGTATAGAAACTGAACTTACTACTGAACTTTAAACCACCTGTAAGCTCGTACAGGTCGCTCCACTGCTAAGAAAACCTAAACCCAATCTGAAGGGGGTGGAAAACTAGCGACCTGTTTAACTTCTACCCTTCCTAAAAAAAATGCTGGAGCAGACAATCTTCAACCAGGTCTCCACATTCCTTTCTGAAAACAATGTGTACTATTTAAGTCAGTCTGCTCTGAAGCTGGATCACTGGAGCAAGTGCTCTCCTCGGTGCGTTTGGCAGGAGCAGCTGCTCCATCATCGGCTCCTGTGCTGCTGGATCTGTCTGCTGCTCTGACAGTGTTAACCACCGAACCCTCCTCTGTGGGACGAGCAGAACCATGCGTATCCATGGCTCTGTGCTCATCAATATCAATCATCAATAGTCTTGAACTTGTTTTCCGTGTGTTCTCAGAACTTTGCCCCCTTTCACTGTTTTTGGTTAAAGCATCGTTCTTTTGTGTTGTTTTTTTTTTTTTTTTAACTTCATCTGTGTTTTGTGAATTCTCAAGTGTGCACCACATTGGATAAAAGTGTCTGCAGAATGACACTGTAAAAACTGTGAAATTGCACATCCAAAAATAGAAGAAACAGTTTCTCAAAAAACTGATCTTTCCATTTTAATTCATGGCCTTTTGGATTCTCCATCCCTCTGTGAAAACTGTGGAGAAAACAGCTTTTGTTTAAACTAGCTTGTTAGCTAACATTGTCTACTACGGTTGGTGAATTAACTCCATTTTTATAATAAGATAATTAAAAAGAAAATGATTTTAGCAGTCATCATGCAACAAAGAGTCAGAGTTGTTGATTGAGCCTGACTACGTTTGCTTACTGATACATTATTTAACGCAGTATATTGTTGACATGAGCTCCACTTTGTCCTCATTATTCCATTAAGGTTCAGTGTGTGTGTGTGTCACCTGTGGCCGTGATGTGTGTGTCTTCTGTGATCTGCTCCAGTCTTCCCAGCAAAGCTTCGATGTTGGCTTTAATCTGAGTCAGCTCTGACTTAATGGCCTGAAGCTCTGCACCTTTCACAGCTGGCAGAGAGACACAGACGGAGACAGACGGGACAAGAGAGTTGTTAGTGTCCATTTCCTGATGGACATGTCTGCAGAGAGCGATCCAGACCGCTGCTTCTATACAAGTTCATAGCCTTTTAAACAATACAGTTCCCAGAATTTTTCTTAAGATGATGATACTCTATTGGCTGGGTGCTTTTTGTAAGATGAAGTTCCGAAGTCACGATGGGAAAGGTTCATCTCAGTGTCAGGAATATATCTCAACTACTATCATTGTTTGTTAAATCTACTACATTTGGAAGGGTCCATTTGATGGCAATAAAAGAATAAAGGGTCAGGAATAGAAAACAAAACAAAACCCCACTAAAATCTATGAGTTGCATTGAAGAAAGTCCAACTAAAAACAGTTTTGTAATTGTTTTAAAATGTTGCATGTTATTCATTTAGTAACTGTTAACTACTTACTATATTTAAAACAATAAATTAGTGGTATTTTATATTTGAGTATTTAATTCACTGGAAAATGAAATTAGGTTCTGGTTTGGATATGTGTTTTTTTTCTTCCTTTGTTAAGAAAGAAAAAAACAAAAAACAGGCAACAAAATCATCCAAAGATGTCCGACGTAAACAAAAGCAGAGCAGAAACAGGACGGTGAGGACAGGACGGATGAAGTGATGAGTACATTAGTGCAGAAAGACTCATGCAACACATCTGTTGTTTGTTTTTGTTCAACTCCAATGAACTCACAATTACTCCCATATTTCACCAACTGTGGGAGTGTGTGTGGTTGTTGCTCGTCCATGTTTCTCTGCAGTCCCTCTGTCCTTCAGTCCTCATCCTACTTTCATCTCGTGTTGCTGTTTCTCTCACTTTTTCGTTCCTTTTGTCACTAATTCCTGTGTTTTTTTCACACTTGTTCTTTTGTTTTTCTTTCCCTCCTGTCCACCTTCTCTTGTTCCCGTCTTAAAGTATCTTCTGTGGCTTCTCGGCCTGTTCTTTTAACTTCCCGTCTCTTGTCTATATGCATCTGGTTTATGTTTACTCATTCCCTCCCTCTGCTCTTGTTCCTCTCTTTCTTCACCTCATCAGTCTCCAGGTGTTCCTTTGCATTCACAGCATTACCCTTTTCTGCCTTTTTGTCTGAAATCTGATATCCTTACTAACTTCTTTCTTCTTTTCTTTTCCTTTCTGTGTTGCTGATTTCTTCCACTCGCTCTCTTGACACATCTTCGGGTCTCTATTAGCTCTTTTAATCAAAATGTCTCCGTGCAGAGCACCCACAAGACACACGATCTTAAAAGGAACTGTCTCAATTAATTTCATTTCCCCTCACACACTTCCTTGTGTTTTCCAGCTTTGTGAGGACCCTCACAGACAGAGAGCTCAGAGCTGGAGGGATCAAACAACACGGGGTTCATGTCCAACCTGAAAACTAAAGAAAACATCTTTCATGTAACTTTTGAGGCTCATATTTTGTGAATCACCCTCATAACTAATTTACCGCCAACATTTAAATACATTTATTTACTGTTTAAACTTTCCATACCAAGTCAAGTATATGTGACTGAGCAGCCATCCCCTCCCTAACAGATAGACTTACATGTTTGCTTCATGTTGTGAGGTTTTTACAAATTTGTGATGGTGGATGGTTTTAGTACGTTCACGGATAATTACTTTACATATAAAATCAAACAAGGATTATTGGCATGGAAACAACCACCAACTGTGACTGTCAAGAGTCTGAATGTTGCTACCGAGAAAAAATAAACTATATTTCTTAACTCAGAGCTTTGCTATGTTCATTAAACTGATGCTACATGTGAGAGCACTGGCAGAACAGATTGATGATGGTAGATCTCACATCAGGAAAGAAAAATCCGTAACAAGGATTGGTTTGGCCTTTTTTTTTTTTGTTTCTGCTATTTTTGGTACAAATTTCATAACGCTGACCCCAGGGCCAGCGCCTGAAGCTCAGCCATCTTCCCATCGGTTAGGAGGGACAGAAGGTCTGACTGTCAGCTGTTTATTTTGGGCATCTGAGGACTGAGCGCTGGAGACAGACGTGTGCGCTCTGTTTTGATATTGCTTTTCAAAGCCATTTGAAATGCAAGTTTGATGAGTACACAAAAAGACACTCAAACCAGTGACACGAAAACTGCTTTGTGAGCTCTGCACAGAGTGAAATTCACTGAAAATCAGCAGAAATAAAACAAAAACACTGCTGTTTGTAGAAAAAAGAAAGGGTTCAGGTGGAAAGGAGCTGACGAGGCATCAGCATCTCTCTCCAGATCCACAATATGAACAGGATGTGATATGAATGTTTGATGAGCATGATGCAAAAATAAAGCGACAACAGTGACCCCGATGCTCGAACCTTTCCCTGACATGTAAAAACAGAGCTGAAAGATAGATGAAGAGGTGGCTCGGGTCACAGGCGCTGGAGTCAGTCAGGAAGACGTGATGATAAGAGACGAAACAAACAAGAGAACAAAGCAAACTGAGAGGTTTGAAGACCTGGTTACTACAGAACATAATCATACTGATGAATCTATATGAAGGTGTTTGATCGTTGAGTCTCATTCCCAAGACGTCAAATGTTATATTTCAATCATCAACGTTTTCTGTTTACCTGTTCATAAAACTGGCAGTACAGAATTCACAATAGCGGTTACTTTTACTGAAACAATTTTCTGACAGCTGCTAATTCTATTATTTTAAGTTCTGCTACAAATCCTTCCACTGCTACGACCAGTAAAACTGACATTTATAGTGTAATGGGACTTGGACTAAACTCTGGTTCTGCCTCAAATGTTTTCATGATGTTTGGGAGCTGGGTAAGGTCAGTCATGCACTCATACATCTACATTTCTTCTTTGCTTTATAAAATGATCTTTGTGTAGTGGTTATATGGATGTTTTAAAGTTTTTTTAATATTAGGTAGACAGACTGACAGAGACAGAAACAGGGACACACAGACATATGTAAAGAGACAGACAGTCAGGCATAGATAGAGACAGACTGACAGACAGCTATAGAGATGGACAGATATGGGGCTGACAGACAGACAACCGTATATAAAGACAGACCATCTGTCAGACAGACATATATGGGGACAGACAGATGTAGAGACAGAGAGACAGATATGAAGATAGAGATGTAGAGACAGATATAGAAACAGACAATCAGACAGCTAGACAGACAGATACAGAGACAGACAGACAGACAGATGGAGGGACGGCAAGATGGACAGATGCAGAAACAGACAGACAGATGGACAAAAGGCTGTAGAGACAGACAGGCAGACCATCTGGCGGACAGACAGACAGACAGACAGACAGACAGACAGACAGACAGACAGAGATATAGAGACAGACAGACAGACAGATGTAAAGAAAGAAAGATGGACGGATGGATGGACAACAGACAGACAGTTGTAGAGACAGACAGACAAATGGATGGACAGACCATAGAGACAGACAGAGATAAAGAGACAGACAGACAGAGAGATGCAGAGACAAACAGATGGACGACGCAAAAAAAAAGACAGACAGATGGACAAAGGCAGACACACACAGACAGATGGACGGACAGACACGCAGACAGACAGTCAGACAAACAGACAGAGACAGACAGACAGAGACAGACAGACAGACACGCAGACAGACAGACAGGCAGACAGACAGACAGATGGACGGACAGATGGACGGACAGACAGACAGACAGACAGACAGACAGACACGCAGACAGACAGATGGACGGACAGACAGACAGACAGACAGATGGACAGACTCACCTCTCTGTTTGTTGCCGTTGCTGGTGGGGAGGACGGACGTGTTGCGTGCCAGCAGTTTGACCGGCAAAGATTTGACCCGTCTTACCAGAGGCACCGCTACCCGAGGACGTTTGACCGGCACCACCCGAGGGACCGGAGACACCCGTCCATGGTACTCAAACAACCTGAGGATGGACAAAGGAAAAAGACAAAGGAAGCAGAGAGGGGACACAGATAGAAAAGACAGAAACGTGAGAGATGAAGAGGAAATGAGAGGGAGAGAA
>JAOWBC010000710.1:28253525-28279921 GCA_028566105.1 Hypoplectrus providencianus
GGAGTAAACCCACGCACCCACGGGGAGAACCTGCAAACTCCATACAGAAGTGCCCGGCCCTGGATTTGAACTCGCGAACTCAGTAGATTTCAACATATATAGACACACACACACATATATATAATTAAGTCGTCTTTTATCATGTTGATTTAACGTTTTTCTTCCCATCATCACACTTTAATCCAATGACTGACTGCTCTGATCTTTTTCCAGCAATAAGTAATAATGTCTCTTGTGCCGTTATCACTTAATGTCCAAAAGTGAGCCAAGCAGCAATCAAAAAAATACATCTTTAAGAGTTAGTTCCCCAAAGCTTTTTAATGTATTGTATAAATTACAATGTATTTTATGTGGTTAATCTGATTTGATTCATTATTTATCCGTTATCCATCTATTGGGCTTATGCATAGGACATTGTAGCTGTAGATGCTTGGGCTCAGATTCTGCTGTGATTTGGAGTCTGGATGAGAACGCAGTTATCTGAACTATGAAGCATAGTTGTTTCATGTAATTCATCTATCGTCTCTGTTGTTTATAAGTTAACGTGGTAAATTATACTGCATAAAGTTGTAGTGCAGGAAGCAGTTAGCCCACAGTGCTTACTTTATAACAACAGGTTTGTAAATGGATGCCACTGGCCCACAGTTTAACTGAATTATAACTAATTCTACAGTCATCACCTGTCATGTCTATTGTTGTACTATCTTTTTCAAGTATTTCATCAAAACCATTGTCAATGCTAATATGACCCTTCAAAGCAATTTCACCTGCCATAGGAACAGCTGCTGACACTGCTCGGGTGCCAGGAAAGAAAGCCTTATTAGTTTTCAAATTTTTGAGATTTAAAAGCATTCATCTAAAAACAGGACTCAGTATTGTCTTTCTTTGTGTTAGGATCATTTCAGTCTCGTGAGAGATGAACATGTCATCTGCGAACGGGACAGGGACTGGTCGAAATCCAGACTCCTTCACTACAGCTGTGGCGAAGAATGTAATCGTTCTGGTTATCGTGATCTCCATCAACTACATCAATGCCAGCCTCCTGCAAACCTTCTGCAAACACCAGGTCTGACACTCGTTTAACTGCTCATTCATCTAACGGCCCACTGGTGAGCCCAGGTTGTCATTATACCACAGTGAAGAGGCTTGTATTACAATAGGCTAAAGAAATAAGAAACCCCTGGAAGAAACACAACACTGTATTAAGCTGAGAAGGGGGCAGAAAAGCACTCCAAAGGTATGCTAAATATCTGCAAAAGGAAATAGCAGAATTGTCATTTAGAAAGGGTTTGTTTGATCTCTGACCTCAAGATATCTGGATAAAAATGGGTTCCACTGGTACCAACAAGTCGGCATAAAAGCGCTCGATAGCAATTTTGTGAAAATGCGATTGTTATAGAAATGCCAATATGCAAGTGTGTGTGGGTTTTTTTTTTAAACCAAATAGCAGCTTAGATTTTGCATGGTGTCTCATGGTCTGAGTGTCTTTATGTGGCACTATGGTGGGATTTTAAACAATTTTGAAAATATCAGTGATTCTCAACAACAACGTTGAGGTGACTCCATAAAAGATCCTCAACCTTGGATAAAGTAGTGGCAGAGCTAAATGTTTGCAGACAAGTCTGCAGAATAAAACATCCTTATCCACATAACACAGACGTTACCACAAACAAACATTAAATCTAATACTCGTACTTGTCAACACTGAAGGAATCTTCTGTGTTCCTAACCATTTCCTCCCCTCCATATAACTTTGTATTTCCCTACAGATTTTCTACATGAATCCTCGCTACATCCTTTTTATACATCTGGTCGTAAACGACATGATCCAGGTGACACTGTCCATGATACTGTTTGTCATCAGCTACACCATCTACAAAATAAATGTCTCCCTCTGCTGTGTCTTCGTCCTGCTGTCTCTTTTCACCACTGAAAACACCCCCCTGAACCTGGCCTGCATGGCGGTGGAGTGCTACATCGCCATCTGCCTCCCTCTTCACCACATGCAGATCTGTACAGTCAAGAGGACTCTGATGTTGATTGGTTTAATCTGGAAAACCAGCATGGTGTCTGTTCTCTCTGATCTGTTTATCACTTTGGCCACAGAGCAGCTGGACTTCTTCCATTCCAGCATCTTCTGCCTCAGACACACGGTCTTCCCGAATCCCATCACCCTCAAGAAGAGAGAAATCACATATTCATTGTTTCTGTTTATAGTCTGGATTACAATTTTCTATGCATACTTTCAAATTTTGTTCACTGCAAAAACTGCGAGCAAAGATGCCAAAAAAGCCAGAAGTACGATTATTCTCCATGGGATTCAGCTGCTGCTCTGTATGTCTACATATGTAGCCCCCCAGTTATTAAATATTGTGCAGCGGTGGTTCCCAAAGAATTACATCAATTCCCTTTTCGCTTTTTACATTATTGTACAGGTCCTGCCGCGATCCATTAGTCCAATCATCTATGGCATACGAGACAAGAATTTCAGAAAGTACCTGAAAAGGAATCTGTTTGGTAAAACCAGTACACCTTAACTATTTTTTTCCTCCAGAACAGCAGGTGACATTGAGTGCTTTTTCAGATGTATAATCTTTATTTAGACATTCCCACTGATTAAAAAAAAACCCTGCTGTCCTCAGGAGCAGGATTTTTTGTGATGCACTGGTGTGTACTACATGACATTTTGTTCAGTGACAAAGAAAAGTAATGCTAGAATCCACATGGTCGCCTTTTAGGTGGGCAGGGGGGTCGGTGGATGGGAGAACAGCCGGCCTTTCAGCCAGGAGATCTATGTTCATGTCCTGTTATTGGAAGCTAAAGTGTGTTTTCACCCCTCACCTTGTCTATTAGTGGTTTTTGGTGGTAAAACAACAATTTTACAGCATAAAAACTGTGACTGTGACACTTTAAACTGCTTTTGTGATGTCAAAACTGCAAGAAAACTGATATAATACTTTCAGTTCTTTTTTTAGTGAACACGTTTTCAGTTGTTAATGTCGTAAGAATACATTGAATTATTTTATTTACAATGCCTATTGCCTATAAATCTGTAAATATCGTACTTTGGTTTGTTCTTACAGATGTTTTAAAGTTTTGTTTTTGAACATTTATGATTGTTCCAATAGAGATTTAAAACTTTGTCGAGACAGAATTCACATTTGTACCTTGCAAAAAGCGAAAATGTTAGACACACACCCACACACACATTTACTACCCACAGGTATGCATGGAGTCCAGGGACTTTCTACAAATAAAGCTTGTGATATCCCGTCTGCATATGTTCGTGTCTGGTTCTACGTGAGTTACCTGAGGTATGAATTGTGACCATGTTCTCACCAGACTGTAATTTTAATTGCATATTTCTTTTTGTTGTTCAGTGGGGATCTTTCATATTTAGAGTTCCCTGAACCTCAGAGTGCTGTTTAAAATTAAATCAAAGTTTAATGGACAGTTTGACAGACTGAAAGCAGGAGAAGTAGAGCTGTCAGAGGATGGGGTTTACAGACTGGATTTGGATTTTGTACTCAGCTTTACCTGGAAAACCACAAGGGTTTGGTTTTAAATCTGAGGGAGATCATGAAGTGAGGTGTTTTTCATGCTACTGTTGTTGTTACTGAGCTGCTTCATGCCTTTTCAGTCACAGTAAACATACCTGTGTTCTGGCTGTTGGAACGTATCGGTGTGTATTAACCAGCTTTACGCCTCACTGTGTGGAAGTGACTGTGGCCATTCTTTTATGTGGAGGACAAAATGAGGCCTGAGACACTGACTTTGTTAAACAATATGCAAGAAATAAATACAAAGCTTTATAAAATTGTAATTCATTATTGAACATCTTTCAGATTCATAGAAATCACAATCAATTTTTGAAGTAAATGTTATAATACAACAGGTTCAGGGTGTTTTTTTCTCCTGTCACATTTCATTTACTCACCCCTTTTCATTATTATTATTTTTTAACATGGACAGTGTACAATGGTGAACAGCACTGCATGCTAATAATTACAGAATATAAAAAAGTAGTGCAGGTGAGAATAAAGGAAAAACAAAGGACTGATTATCAATCACTAAACTCTTTAACTGACAATTGTTATCTGACGCTGCTAGGAAATAGAGTTGCATTGTTTTACAGCCTTGTGATCTGCTTTTGGTTTGCTTGAATGGAAATAAACTAACTGAGTTGTGGAGGAGCTATGCCATGTAAAAAGTTTAAATAAGACTATATATTTAACAAGGTTATGATAACGCAGTGATGATCGCTGTAAGGATTTATTATTTAGAGAGTGCAATGGTTTAAAGCACTGGGGGCCTGTGTCACAATAACTGATATGAGATATAAGCTGCATGAACATGTTATTTGGCATGTTATTAAAGTTTTAATTGAGTTACAAAGCCACAGAGATTAGTATGTATAATTTTTCATATTGTAGGAGGATGTCCTTATTTCCAGAGTTCATGATTATTATGAGTATTTACTGTTTCTTTTCTCTTCAGTTTCAAGAGATGAACGTGTCTTCTGCTAATGTGACGGTGGTTTTACAGTATCGAGACTCCTTCACTAAAGCTGTGGTCAAGAATGTGATCGTTGTGGTTCTCGGGATCTCCGTCAACTACATCAATGCAAGCCTCATTTTCACCTTCTGCAAACACCAGGTCTGACTTTGATATTATTATGGTTTAAATCACATGTTGGTTAAAAAATGGAGCCTTTTCAGTCCTACAGTTTAGGTTAGATTTAAATTGCACTCAGAGATATTTATGGGATAATTGTGTGGATGTGACAGCTCTAGTGCAAACCTTTGGTTGCACTCTCAACTTTCATGTGAGCTTTATTAAATCAATCAGAATTCTTACTTATTAAGCATTTAATAAATGCCCCAATCACAATGTTCAGTAGATGCATGTCAGCCATCAGGTTTGGCCCCAAGCTAAGGAATGCTCCATCAATCTCAGCTGTGATTGGATTTCTAAGAAGACTGCTTGATTATTCCAACTAGCCATCAGAAGGCAGAACTACAGATTTTCATAAATTACTGCAGAAGTTGCAATAGGAATTTCATAATGTAGTAATCAAATTAAAAAAAAAAAAGGCCAGTAAGATTTGAGCTTGATATCTACGTTTTAGTGTTTTAAAACTATCTTGTGTGTAGAGATGTGCACGTTTTAAACATCCACTTCCATCCTGTGATTTCTTTCCCACCCTCCAGATCTTCTACAGGAATCCTCGCTACATCCTTTTTATTCACCTTGTGGTCAACGACATGATCCAGGTGACGCAGACTGTCACACTGTTTGTCATCAGCTATGTCCTCTTTAAAATAAATGTCTCAGTTTGCTGCACCTTCATCTTGATCGCCATGTTCGCCACTGAAAACTCCCCTCTGAACCTGGCCTGCATGACGGTGGAGTGCTACATCGCCATCTGCCTCCCTCTGCGCCACGTTCAGATCTGTACCGTCAGGAGGACTCTGATACTGATTGGTTTGATCTGGGCCACGAGCATGCTGTCTGTTCTTCCTGACCTGTTCATCACTTTGGCCACGGAGCAGATGGATTTCTTCCAAACCCAGATCTTCTGTCTCAGAGAAACTGCCTTTCGAAACCCTCACCTTATAAAGAAGAAAGATGTAACTTATATTGTGTATCTGGTTATAGTTTGGCTTGTTATCTTTTACACGTACCTAAACATCCTGTTCACAGCAAAAACAGTTGGCAAAGATGTTAAAAAAGCCAGAAACACAATCCTGCTCCATGGGTGTCAGGTGCTGCTGTGCATGGCAACATATATAGCCCCCCAGCTGAAAGAGGCTCTGCTGCAGTGGTTCCCCAAAAATTACACAGACTCTCTCTTTGCCTGTTATATTATTATACAGGTTCTGCCACGATCCATCAGTCCAATCATCTATGGCGTACGAGACAAGACTTTCAGGACGTACCTGAGAAGGTATCTGGTGGGTAAAATGAGCCCAAAGTAAGAACAGTTCATCACATATCAGCAAGTCTGATCCAAATACATTCACAATGATTTCTTTGACTTTACTGTTTTTGCAATGGGGTTTAGCTGAATGCCTTTGGTAATATTCAATGGCATCTTCATCATACATTTTTACAATCCCTAAACTAAGCATTCAACCTGAATAATTATTAATTGATTTGAGTGAAAAAATGTACAACACATTAACTAACTTTTTTCTTCCACATTTTATCCCGACTTCCTGTCTTAATTATCTCTTCATATACACCAAATGTATCAAATTAAATTAGCCCATTATGTTACATCCATATCCCTATTTTCTACTTTCTGGAAGACCAGGTTAAATTGTTCTTAAAACTGTTTATGAAAATGAAATCCAGTCAAATAAGTATATATATCATATATTACTGTTTAGAGTACTTTTGGTGTTCATGTTTGAACAAATAAATGGATTAGATTGACTGGATTTGTTATTCCTCTTAATGACCAACATTTCATAGAATATGGTAAATGATGGACATTTTCTAAAATTGGTCATGAAGCAACAATGTTTGCTTCAGGCCCTTGTCACTGTCAGGTGCTGCTCAGAAGTCCTCATCTGCAGATAGCAGATTTCAGGGTTCAGTCTCACAAAAGTTGGATGAACTTAAGGTTGAATGTTGTTGTATTCTTTTCTGTTGAAAGGATACAATAAAGAGACTATTCGAAATGGACTAATTATTACAATTACAATTTTAATAATAACACAATACATTTATTTTATCATTCTGTGTAAAATGTAAAACTTGGAAGCAAAACTTGCGAAGCATACAACACAATCTGAGTACACACACACACACACATCAAACCCATAACGTTTCTGATCCCATGATAATTACTACAGTATATAATGAGAAAAAATAAAAGCCATCCAACTGAATGTGTGTATGACTGCCACATAAGACTAAGGTGAGCTCATATTATTACTTTTTTTTATATGTATAGCTGAAATAACAGTTTGTTTTTATTTCTCAATAACAGTTTTAGTCTTGTTCCATTCATGGCAATTAAGATGCAAAATATATTATTCAAAGTATTTATATTTTTAAGAACTTTCAAACTGTCATTTTTTTCTGTTTTGGTGGTAACTGTTATTGTACAGAAAATAGCCTTTTTCAAAGAACACATTATGTTTAGAATAGCAGGAAAACTACAGGTGTAACAGGCTGTCTCTTTTTATGGTGCCAGTATTAAAAACTAAGAAACTTAATGGTAGTCGACATACTTGCTTTTTGTTGAGAAGTTCAACTTTTAGACTAGAAAAGGTCCATTCCTGAATTATAAAACTTAGAAGCAACATTATTGATTTTACAAAAAAACATACTTCCAAAAAAGTCAGGGCATGTCAAAAAGACAAAAATATGATAATTTACTTACTTTGTGATTACATCATAAAAACCAGGGGTTTCATAACCAAACAATGAAACTTTGCTGTAAATGTATAGATTCATTCAGATGCATGATGCATTATGTTTAAATGTAAGTTTTACACAGCATGCCAACTTTTTAGGAATCAGACTTGTAAATGATCTTTCGCCATCTGGGCTGAACATGTTATTCTGAAATAATTTACTATACTACACTGACATCTGGAGTTGTGTAATGTAATCAGTGTTTTGACACATTTAAGATGCATGCAAATATTACAGCTATATATTTGGATGAAAGCTTGTCCCTTAAAAGCAAAAGTGTGAGTTAATGAGTTAATTACACAGAGATGTATTCTCTGTGCGGACATCACTGAATCTTTAACCAAGGTATTCTTACAAATGTGTGGCTGGTATTGTTTTTAAACCCATTAATGTTCAGATTTGCAGTTATTAACCAATACCATAATTTGTTTCTCTGTTGTAGAGGCTTACAGGGTCTTTAAATCAGCTCAATGAATTCCTCATCTTATGGCAGTAACGTGTCCATTGCTCCAAGGCCTCGAGAACTCTACAGCACAGCTGTAACCAAAAATGTGCTTGTTCTGGTGCTTGGTCTTGTTATCAACTATATCAATGGGACCCTGATCCATACCTTCAGAAAACACCAGGTCGAAATCCCTTTCATTGTTTCTATATATGCTATCATATCACTTGTTTGTTGTAGCTTATGTTTAGAGTATATCAATATTATAATATATTCATGCTTTATTTTATTTAATACCATATTGTAGCAAATCTGAATTGAATCAGGCTGTTTTCATTTTTTAACTTTCTCCTTCTGTTATAGTTTATTTCCCCTGGGTGTCAATGCAAGTTTATATCATCTTATAAGGGTCATTTTAATTCAATTATCAATAACTGGGTGCATCAAAGTGATAAAGAAAAATAGGGTGTTTTAACTGACAGATTCCTCTCTTTTCCCCCCTCTCCAGATATTTTATATGAATCCTCGTTACATCCTGTTTATCCACCTGGTGTTGAACGACATGATCCAGCTGACTACAACAGTCAGCCTGTTTCTCCTGAGTTACATCTTCTACAAAATTAATGTTTCTTTATGTTGCATCCTTTTAACCTTTGCTATTTTTACCACCCACAACACTCCATTAAATTTAGCTGTGATGGCAGTGGAGTGCTACATCGCTATCTGTTTACCACTGAGGCACGCAGAGTTCTGCACAATCAAAAGAACTTATATTCTGATTGGTTGGATTTGGGCCATGACAGCAGCCTCAATCTTACCAGATGTGTTCGTCTTTCTGGCAACAGAGCCTGTAGAGTTTCTTTATTCCACAATATTTTGTCACAGGGATAACCTCTTCCGACATTCGTTTCACTTGGAAAAGAGAGATGCAACCAGCATAATTTACCAGATTAGTGTTTGGTTTGTTCTCCTGTACACCTACATCAGGATCTTTCTTGCTGCCAAATCAGCCAAATCAGTTAATGGAGATGTAAAGAAGGCCAGGAATACAATCCTGCTGCATGGCTTTCAGCTGCTGCTGTGTATGCTAACCTATGTAGGACATGCAGTTAACAGGGCCTTGTTTTACTGGTTCCCGAAACATTATTTACAAGTAATGTTTGCTTCCTACATCATCATCCAGATCGTCCCTAGATTTGTTAGTCCAATTGTGTATGGACTGCGAGACAAAATGTTTAGGCAGCATTTGAAAAAATATCTGCTGTATACACTGAACCAAAACATCAAACCATGGACGGTGTAGGGGCCTAAGGAATTCTGATGGTGGACTTTTTAAATTTGCACAAATTTAACAGGATGGGAAATGTCACAACAAATCTCAGCCCAGCCCAAAATGGTTTGTATAGTTGGAATGTTTTGTATAGTTCACCAGATTTTCACCAGGCACTGTCAAACTAAACATTATTAACATTAGCTTTTTCTGGCAACAAAATCCTTCAGGCCCTCACACGATCTGTCAGTCCTATTGGGAATGGACTGGAAGACAGGATGTTCAATCCCCATTTGAAAAAGTATCTGCTGTGTACAGAGAAAGTAACAAACCGTGGACTGCCGAAAAAGGAATTGAGTCATAAAGGCTTGCATTTTAGTTTCTCTGTATGTATGACTGTCAGGCTGGTAAAAGTTGAGGTTTTCTTCTGTTTCTGCTTTTTGTGAACCCACATTGAATTGATTGAGGTTGTATTGTTTTCTGAGGGGTAGGTGGAACTGCAAAATAAATGCAGAGTTAATTATAATTGTATATAAAAAGTTAAACATGTCAACAAAACTCATGAAGCACACAACTCAATCTGAGTATAAGTTTCAGCCCTTCCCTCACGTTCACCTCCTGTTGTTTCAGTCAGGCACACAAACCCATGGCTGTTTGTGAACCTGGTTTTGAACAACATGATCCAGCTGACTACAACAGTCAGTCTGTTACTCTTGAGTTACATCAGAATTAATGTTTCTTTATGTTGCCTCCTTGTAACCAGCCCTGTCAGATATTTTTGTCTTTCTGGCAACAGAGCCTGTAGAGTATTTCTATTCTATATTGTGGACCAACATTGAACTGATAGTGGTTGTATTGGCTTAGAAAACTGGCTCAAATATTCCATTAAGCCATTTTCTACCAAAGAAAGTGCCAAGAAATTAAATTGAGTTATTTTATGTTATAATAATAAAATATAAAATGAACAACTTAAAGCATATGACACCATCTGAGTAACACTTTCAGGTCTCCCTTTATGTGCACTTTCTGATTTCTCATAGCAGCCACACAAACACACACATCACACCGTTTCTGATCCCATGACATTTGCTTGAAATTGCTATGACATATATTAACTAAAACTAAAAGCCACCTAACTCACTGTGTGCACATGTGGCACATTTGTCTAAGGTAAGCTTGTATTCTTTTTGCTTAACAGTCTTTTAAGAGACAATTTCTTGATTTTTATTTACATATTGTTGTATGTCTGTGTGTGTGTGTTAGCTATTCTTTACAATAGACTTGATATATTGAATGTACAAAAGAACAATATGTTTAACCTGGTTTCAGTCTTGCTCCATTCACGGCTATCAAAATGTAAAATATTTGTGTAGTCTAAATATATTTTTGTAACTGTAAACGGTCATTTTTTTCTGTTTTGGTGCTCTACTGATAATAGTGAATATATAAAGAAAAATAACAATTTTTTAGAGAAGACATTTTTACATGTTTTGGCAAGAAAACTACAGGTGTATTTATAAGTGCATTGCAGTGAGCTGCCTCATTTCATAGTACTGTTAGCAAACTTGGACACTAAATGTTATTTGTCAAACATTGTGGTATGTTCTTCTGCTGTGACAAGGCACATTCTTAATTTAATAAACATGCATTTTAATTTGACATTTAATGAATCCATGACACAAAGGTTTATGTGATGTGCTTTTCTTCTCAGTTGTTTTCATTTGTCATAGGAGTAAAACACATTATCAGAGGCAAAGCTTGTGGCACTGAGATAGCATTAACAACATTTGGAATACATTTATTTGATACAACCACATAATTCCCTCCCAAAAATAGGAAAAGATGTGATAATTTACTAATTCTTTGGAACAATTATTCAATTCAAATTTATACAAAGAATATATATTAACCTATATCAACATCTTAAACACACCTTTCCACTAGCAAGTTTATGCAGGGTCAGTCTGACCAAAAAAATGCTGTTTGACAAATAATGAATCATTAAAATCATGAATCACGAAAAATTGTTTTTTTTTTTAATGATTTAGTCCGTTTGTGTTCTAGCCACATGCCAAATAAACACAACAGCAGAAACTGCAAGAACAAGAACATGCAAGAGTGTGTGTTGTAAAGTTTTCAAATATTTGATTCTATGTTTAAGATGATTTGTTTTTGGCAAAGAACGTAACCTGCTGATTAACAGTAGTGGAATATTCTGTCGTATTCCCCTCTAATGCCTGCCTACCCCAAACAACAGGTGAAAAAGGTGAGCATGAGCCTTTCAAATGCCAGCAGCAATTTCACAACTATCTATCGGGACAATTTAAGCACAGCTATAATCAAGAACATGATAACGGTGGTTCTCTGCATCTCCATCAACTATGTCAACGGTATCCTGGTTCACACTTTCAGAAAACATCAGGTCTGAGTCTTGTCCATTTCTAGAAATCCATGCTGCATGTGCACACCAATATATGAGAGTAAACCAATATAATTTGTCTCAGATTGGACAGTATGTTCCAATGTATTGTGAGGAGTGCTGCAAGATTAAAAACAAAAATCTAATTGCAATTATTTTGAGAGATTTTTGATATTAGTAACAATATCTGAGGGAATCATTGAACTCAATGAACAACATATCAAAATGACTATATTCATATTTTTTGTGAAAGGTCAGAGGAATCTGATTTGTGATTCATGTCATTTCTGACACTTGGATTTTACTCACTGTGGCCTTGTTTTCCACTAAAATGTACAAGTCCAGTACATCCATTTAAACATTTATGGCTAGAAGAGAGAATACACACACATACACATCACAAACTGTTTTTATGGAATTTAAATACCCTTTCCTGTCATTTCCTAAACACTTGTGATTTTCCCTGCAGGTTTTCAGTATGAATCCTCGCTACATTCTGTACATTCATCTGGTGATCAACGATATCATCCTGCTGACCCTGTTCACCCTTGTCCAGGTCCTGAGTTACATTGTGTTTACTCTTAATGTCTCGTTGTGTATAGTTCTATTGATGATTAGTATATTCGCAAATCTTAACAACCCCCTTACACTCGCTGTTATGGCAATAGAGTGTTACATCGCCATCTGCTTCCCTCTCCATCACACCCAGATCTGTACAGTCAGGAAAACCTACACTGTCATCGGCCTGATATGGGTGAATAGTACACTCTCAGTCCTACCAGATTTATTTGTTGCTTTGACAACAGAATCTCTGGATTTCTTTCGTTCCAGAGTTTTTTGTCTTAGAGAAAATGTTTTCAGAAACCCTGATCTCATACAGAAGAGAGATGTTTCCAACACGGTGTTTCTGGTAATTGTTTGGCTTACTCTTTTCTACACGTACTTCAGGATCCTGTTTGCAGCACAAGCAGCAACTGCAGATGCCAAAAAAGCAAGAAACACAGTGTTGCTCCATGGCTTCCAGTTGCTGTTGTGTATGCTCACATACGTTTTTTATCTCATAATAGACGGTCTGACATATTTGTTCCCAAAAGGGGTGCTGGCCATTCGCTTCACTATCGCAATATTTGTTCACGTTCTGCCTCGACTCATCAGTCCTGTTGTTTACGGACTACGAGACAAGACGTTCAGGAAGTACCTGAAAAGATATTTCAGATTTACATCCTGCTAACACTGATCCAAAACCAAGTCTAAAGAGGGCCAACTCCTGTTTTCAGTTATGTTGACAAAAGTAAATTACATTTCCCTTAAAACCAGACACTACATGAAGACTGCAGTCATTTTGTCTTTGAGACATTCAGGAAGTACCTGGAATTTCTTTTATGTGCATTATGGTAACACTCATCCATAAACAACTCAAGAAACTGTGTGTATATACACAAACAGCTAAAAAAAAAAATAGATGTCTCCTGCTGAAATAATGAACATTTTCCTCAACTAAGAAGAAAAAGTGACGTTAAAACTAAGTAGTACTGTGTTTTTGTGTAACTGGCGAGGGAACATCTACCATTTGTGTTTACTCATGTGTAATTGATCATGTCTTTGACTTGTTTGAAATAAATTGCTGTGTAACATGAAGCCTGTCTCTTTATTCGCTTTGTGTTGTAGAAGTGAGACAGATGGGATCCATCTGTATGAGTTCAACAGAAAACAGGAAGCAGACTTGCTCTCATTGTATTTTGATTCTCTTCATTTATGCTTGGCGAGAACAAAGTTAGACAAAACGCATTTATAAGCATTTCAGGATAAGAGAGTTGAAATTAAAGGGAATTAAATTTAAATAGCAGCATCAACTGTGTTTAGTTGAATACTAGTTGCTAGTATTCAGGACCTAAACAGGTGAGTTTTACTTGTTTCAAAACAAAAAAAAACAACATACCAAGAAACACTCATGTATGTGATCCATCACCTGAATGCTTTGGGTCTCCAGTGGTCAAAACGGGCCATTTTATACAGTGAGGTCAGGTTACATGGTCAGGTTTAACGGTACTGAAAAACATCCTGTCAGGATTTCGAAACACCCTGAAAAACCATCATAACATGAGACCACTAAATCATGTAAGGCACAATAACTAGACGGGCATTGCTTTTCAATTCATTTTTTTTAAATGAAGACAGTAAGGAAAATAAGCCTATTCCCAAAAATGTGTAACTATTCCTTTACAAACTCATACATGCAGATATGAACACACACACACACAGATATGAACACACACACACACACACACACACACACACAGCCTGTTTCAGGTGTGTTGGGTCGACATATATAACCTGCCTGAGCAAACAACTCACAGCAGGCTGCAGGGACGATGCCCTACTGGGTAGGTGCTGCTTATACTGACTCATGTTTTATTTATGTCTGAAATATGTTACGTCTATCATGTATTTTGTGATTTAAACTGATATTTTCTGTAACATTCAGGACAATTACCTATCATTGCTTAAATTATTGTATGATTACCTAAAACTGTTTTTTGGTTTATTATAATCTATGAAATGTTTTTTTTCATGCAGGAAGGATTATAATATTTTAGACATGAATTTTTCATTCTTCAATGACACTTCAACAGCAATTCAGATTGATAACTTCACTTCAGCTCTGACCATGAATGTGATTGTCACAGCCCTCTGCATCTCTATTAACTACATCAATGGTACTCTGGTCCACACCTTCAGGAAGCACCAGGTCTGATATGTGTCTCACAACTTTGTTTTGTTTCTTGTCTTGATATTGTCAGATTTGTTGTTCTGCTTCTAATGTTTCAATTATGCATACAAATGTTTAATATATAGTCATATTCAGATGTTTGTCTATTCTGCTAATGGAAGATCAAAAACAAAATATTTTGAGTCCATAATGAATGCAGAATATTTCATTGGAGGGTTATGCCTTTCTAATAAAACAAAACCTAACCAACATCAGTTCAAACATGGTTCAAAAGTTTGCCTATATGTTGTCCTTGTCTATATTAGGTCAGTTGTGAATAACCCTAACCCTAACCCTAAGTACAACATGCTTTTTCTCTAGAGCTAAGCAGATAACCACAAATTCTCAACATAAAACGCACCTATATAAAATGTCAGACCTCTTGGTCCAGCATGATAGGAAAATGGAGAATTGCTTTTTTCATGGTATTCCTGAAACTTGAATTAGTTCATAAATGAACATTTCTGACTGTAGACAACTGCAAATATTCCAAAACATAGTCTTTATATCAATTCTGCCTCTCATCAAATCATCATGTTGACTTGAATATTGTACACAAACATTGTACAAGTAGAAATAACTGGCATAAACAATTCATCAAACTGAGCATAATAAGACAACACTGAAATAACTGTGAGTGGACTACGACCCATACACGACTACGACTGATACAAAACTCTAATATTACTCTATCATTGCTAATTTACTCCTCTAGATCTTCAACACAAACCCTCGCTACATCCTGTTCATCCACCTGGTGATAAATGACATGATGCAGCTGGCCCTTTCCACTCTGCTCTACATCATCAGCTTCACCCTTCAAACCATCAACGTGCCCTTCTGCCTCATCCTGCTCATTACCGCCATCATGGCCACCCTCAACACTCCGCTGAACCTGGCTGGCATGGCGGTCGAGTGCTACATTGCCATCTGCATCCCCCTGCGTCACGCTCAGATCTGTACCATCAGAAGGACCTACATTCTGGTTGGATTGATCTGGACTGCAAGTGGGTTATCCATCCTGCCAGATCTTTTCATCCTGCTGGCCACTGAGCCACTACAATTCTTTTACTCAAAAGTTTATTGTGCCAGAGATTTTGTGTTCAGGAGCTCTTATAGCCTGAAGAAGCGAAATGCTTCACATATTGTTTGTCTTGTCCTGGTTTGGCTCACACTCCTCTACACATATTTCAGGATTCTGTTTGCTGTCAAGGAAGCAACTGCAGACATTAAAAAGGCCAGAAACACAATCCTCATCCATGGTTTTCAGCTGCTGTTGTGTATGCTAACATACGTGGGGCCCATGTTTCAACAAGGTTTGCTCTATATGTGGCCCAATAAGTTACGGGAAATCCGCTTTTTCATTTATATCATTGTCCAGATTCTGCCACGTTTTGTGAGTCCAATTGTATATGGACTCCGAGACAAATGCTTTAGGGAACACATGAGAAGGTACCTGCTTTGTCAAGTGAGCACAAGAAACCACCAACAAAAACTACCTTGAAACGGCAGTTTGTCAGTTTCAATAAACATTTTACATATAATGTAACCAAAAAATGTGCATCTTTACAGCAGCAACCAAAATAAAAATTTGTTTTTCACTGAAATGTTGCATTCTTTTTATTTATGATGCAGGAGAAACAAAGTTTAAAACATATGGAGAAAACAAATATATTTCCAACCTGATACAGCTCAAAATGTAAGTTTCTCACAAAAAATTGTTACTACGCATATGAACCAATTGTTGTTAATTATTAAAATTATTCTAAGACATTGGATACACTTTAGATATGTTGTGTACATACAGAATTAAACACAACTGTGTGAAAATTTACAGTAAAATATGACACTGCACATATTTAATTGGAATCCTTAATTATTGCCCTATTTGATGGAAATACATTGATCATTCAGTAACTGTATTCGAGGCTTATAACGGAACATCAGCTCACTATCAAGACCAAGTAGGTCATCGAGAATTTTGGAAAATATAGATAAATCAGTAATAAAGATACAAGTTGCATCCTTACATTCCTGTATAGATGTGAGGAAACTGCCCTTGTGTAGTGTAATGTAACATTTGTCAATAGCTGCAGAGGAAGTTAGAGTTCACGCAACACTAGTTGGCAACTATGAGCTTCAATGAAATGATTAAATAAATAAATAAATAAATAAAGGAGGAGAAACAGTGTCTTGATGAAGTCAGCCAGAGCATAATTTTACCAACTTAAACTATCAATGTTTTATTGTGCTCCTTTGTATGTAAATTAGTGGCACTTTATTGATAATCTTGAATTTAAAAAATGATGTTTTGAATTTGTTCACACTCTTTCCTACTTCAACTATGTCCCTAGTGTCCCTAGTGAGTGTTTATAAGGACTCTTCGGTCACACTGTAACTCCTGTGTCGGATGTGGACTCAGGTAGGTGGAGCAGGGCTGTGATGGTGGTGAGGCTGTTTCTTTGGTAAGATATTACAAAGTTCTTAGTTATTCTATTTTAATCAAGATCCTAATTTAAATGTGCATCTAAGGTTTGGCTAAGAATATATATTTAATGTTTGATGTTTTTTGAGTGGCCGTAATTGTATTTCCAGTAAATTTAAAGGCAAACAAATTTTTTCATGCTGTTTTTCTGCTTCCAGTTAATGTGACATTGTGATAATTAGGGAAGACAAATATTAAAGCAGCAAAATGAGATTTGCTGAAAAATTTATTGTAGGAAATCCATCATACAATTTTAACATCTTTATGTACCACTTGTGTTAATATAAAAGAAATCATAACATTAATGCAGTGTATAGTTTCACATATTGAATGGGTTCACAGTGCATGTCCTATTAAAGTGAAAAGATTTTGAAATACGTAAAAAGGAATACATTAATAGTAAAGGTTAAAGAAAAAAAGTCATTTTACATACTCTGGAGTTCCTTAAACTGTGTTTAAACTGTGCATGCACACTGAAAGTGCCATTAAATATGTTGAATATAACCTATTTTTGATATGATGTATATGGATGTATTTAATTGGTTTCATAATGCAGTGTTGGGGTAATTACTTTAAATATGTTATTTTTTATTTCCTACGTCATACACTATCAGTTTTAAGTGAAGTATGAGTTCATCAGTGGGTCCAGAAGGCAACTTCACTTTTCAGGTTTGATGAAAAAATATTCTTCTTTTGAAATTAATTTGTACAGCAAAGAAAGTCTAAAATTTCTGATGTGGTTTTATAGTTTTATTTGTAATTTTGAGGGTGTAGGGCACTGTTTTATTGTGAATGTCATCATAGGATTAATAAAGTTATGTCTAAGTCTAGCAGATAGAAAGTCAGATACTATATTATTCTTTGTTTAGTGAATGCACACACTCATATGATCTTTATGTTTACTAAATACTTAAAAGATAAAGTGTTAAAGAAGTTAAATTTGATACCATCATTTTTAATTTAGTGTTTTTTTGTAATGTATGAAAATGACAAATCCCTGCTCTTGCCAAAGTTTACAGTTCAAATACTGAATCAATGTCTAATAATTACAACTCATTCACACAACTTCATGACCTTTCACCCATATACTGAACCTCAAACAGACAACTCACTTTGTCCTGTTTTATATTACTGATTACTTGTTCATGTACATGTTTATATCTCATGATTCACAAATATAACTATATCATGTTATAAATAAGATTGTTTGCTTGGAAATTAACCTGCAGATAATTTTTTTTCCTCAGCTCATATTCAAATAAGCATGTCTGAATTGATTGAAATGATGCAATATTACACATGTCCCACACTGATAGAAAGAGTGGTGCCTACAGGCTTGTTAGCAGATAGAACATATTACAAACACTAATATTATTCAACAAAGTTTAAATGAATGATTTATTCATCTAAAAGTAATTTCTTTTCCTTTCTCTTTGACTCCCTCTACCGTCGGATCAGTTGACATTCGTCAGGGACACCTACATCACAGCATTTGTTAAAAACCTGATCGTGGTTCTTGTCTGGCTTGTGCTCAGTTACATAAACGGCAGCTTGGTGGCAACCTTTTTTAGACACCAGGTACCCACACACGCAGCTAAAGGTAAAATGTATATGATTCAGATGACCAATAACAGTCCTCATATCAGTTGATCACTTCTCCTTTTTCTTCCTCCAGATATTTTATGAAGACCCTCGTTACATCCTCTTCATCCACATGGTGATCAATGACGCCATCCAGCTGACTGTCACAATCACACTCTTTGTCCTCAGCTACATCTTTTACAGGATTAACGTCTCTTTCTGCTGCTTCTTCATCCTGGTGGCAGTTTTCACCACCAGGAACACCCCGGTCAACTTGGCGAGCATGGCCATAGAGCGCTACATTGCCATATGTGAGCCTTTACGCTACCCGCAAATCTGTACAGTCAGGAGGACCTACACAGTCATCGGCCTGATTTGGTTCATATGTGTGGCTCCGGATATTACGGATCTGTTTGTGACACTCGCAACTGAGTCCCTGAGCTTTTTTCATGGGTCAGTGTTCTGCTTGAGGCAGAATGTGTTCAAAGACCCAATTCTGGCAACAAAAAGACAAGCTTTTGACATCATCTACTTTTCCTGTGTGTTTCTGACTCTGGTCTACACCTACTTGAGAGTCATGTTTGCGGCCCGAGCCCTCTCCACAAATACAATGTCTGCCAAGACAGCCAGGAACACCATCCTGCTGCACGGGGCTCAGCTGGCCATGTGCATGCTCTCCTACATCTCCCCAAGCGTGGAAGTCATTCTGCGTCTAATCTTTCCTGGAAGAATCCTGGAAATACGATTCGCAAACTACCTGATTGTCTACATCCTGCCAAGGTTCCTGAGCCCGATTATCTATGGTGTCAGAGACAAAAAGTTCAGGAAGTACCTCAAGATGCACATTCTGAACAACAGGTGCAGGCCCAAAGTAAAGACAGACCCCCTTGATTAAGAGAACATGGAAAAGGTTACATAATGTGTGGGTATGAATAAAGATATTCAATTTGTGATTTTTATTTCCTCATATTATTGCATGGAAAATAAAATGATTGAATAATTTTACTGTGTGTTTAGAGAAATTAAAAAACAGACCACTAATCCTACCACCTACCAAAAGGAAAAATATTTAAGCCTCCCTCCAGCTAAAAAACATACAACAGATCTTTAAGTTAAAAGATCAAAGGTCTCCCAGGGCTCATTACAGGGATCCTAAACATAACCTATGACAACATGACCCTTAGCATCCCCCACCCAAACACACACCACACGCACAGGCGTCAGTAAAAATCCTTATATATACACACAGGACAACAAGCTGCGAGGAGTCAGTGACTCCACAGGTGAGTAAGGGTTTCTGTTATCAGTTAATTTATTTCTTTATTTGCTTATCAGGCAGGGACAATGCAAAGCTTCTTAGCCTTACTTAATTAGCTACAAGATCATTTTATCTATAGTCCCTGGGTAGGAAACAAAAAATAATGCAAAATGGACCCTAATGTACAATATAACAGTTAATCTTTCAATATATCTACATCATGATATTATATATATATATATATATATATATAGCAACAGCATTCGTTTGTTTACAAAGCATTGTGATGTAGCTGCTATTTAAAGCCAGTTTGTTTTGCTCTTTGGTCTTTGTTCAGTGTGAAAAGGTTTTTTGTCTTTAACTGACCGACTGAATTTTTAGATGTAAATGTAAAAAAAAAAAAAAAGATTGAAAGTTGATTCCTTAACAGCAAAATTACATTATTATTTTTGAGGTGATGCTATATAATACTTTTGTTTTATCCATTGCTAAATTCACTAATAGAGTGAATCTATGAGCTGCTACTGTAATAAGTTTGTATAAAAATTTTAATATTTATGTTTACAGCATAAAGGTTGTGCATGTATGCATATTTACTATTTACACCACATTTTATGTCTTATATGTTGTAATAATATTGATTAAAACACATTTACAGTTATCAAAATAAATGCCTAAAAGCTGTTGCCAATTTTGAAAAACCAGCATCCAGAGTGTTTAGGTTGTGAACCTTATCAGATAGAAACTTAGCATCATTTTAAAGGTTCTACTTATACTTCATGCTGAATGTTTTTTTCTTTAATGCTGCAGATCTGAAATCATCCATCCTGTGAGAAATGAACTCCTGAAAGAGTCTGAATGGGATATCTGTCATAGGTGTGTACAATTAGAATGTTTAGATATTTGTTATAATAAAGTATGTAGAAATTAGTACTTTGTGTGTTGTTAAAAGACTCTTTTCATGGATTCTATCATTATTGTAATATCTATTTCAAATATTTTACACTAATATATACTCTAATGTTTGCCTTGGATATCAGTTTTTATGAACATAAAATGCATATGTATGTTCTTAAAAAATGTCTGATGTTGTTTTAGAATTTATATTAAGTGCCCTGCATTGCATCTTTTAACATTGTGATAATGGGCTGTACTGAGTAGTTTAAAGCTTCACTCACAACATTGATATTTCAAGTCTGAATCAACATTTAACTTCTATGCAGATTAATTTATATGTATATAAAATAAAAATAATTTGAAACAACACTTGTTTAGTATTCACTGTACTATCATCGTTAAATGAAACTTTAGTATGCATCCCTAAAATTAATGAAAAATAGTTGTCTGTAAAATATCTAATTTCCTCTCTGTGTTGTTTCAGATTGTGGGGAGGAGATGCTGGCCATGCTGAACTCCACCTCCTTTGGACCTCTGGAGCAGCTGATCAGTAACACCAGCTCTACACTGACAGGGGGCGCTGCTACGCAGTCTAAAGACAGCTTCTCCAATGCTCTCACTAAGAACATCGTGGCCATGCTGGTGTGGCTGGCCCTCAGTGTCATCAACGGCAGCATGGTGCACACCTTCCTACGACACAGGTAGTTTGTGTCACATTGTGCAAACACATGTAACTACTGATGAGTTATCTGCCACAAATACCTTTTCTTCTAGATATACATTTATACATACATATAAAGCAATTTTAGGCAAGTTGAGTTATTAAACATGTTCTTTAGTCATATAATTCTAAACAATGTAAACAACGAGTATGTAAGTTAAGTCTCAGCCTTTACACTCAGAAGTGTAAACAAATCTAAGGAAGTTTTTAGGGGTTAGTGCAAAGTAAAAAAAAATATTCATATGTATATAAATATCTATGACAGATGCAATTAGTCTGCCCGCATCATGTGAAGATATTTCCTCCATAAACTACTTTAATTCCTAATTTGATCAGGATTACTATCTCGCCAGTTTTTATACTCGTTCAAGTAAGTTTTAAAGTTAAACGACTGAACTGTCCCAACATGACAAAATAGATTGAAAAATACACATTATTGATAAATACTAGTGGGAAGGAATAGCGTAATCGTTAGATGCAGCGCTTTAATACTCCAATGAGATTCATCTCTCAGCTCTTGTATTTCTTTGACTCCAGTATCTTCTATGAGAACCCACGGTACATCATGTTCATCTGCATGGTGATCAACGACGCTCTGCAGCTCAGCCTTGTAACGGCTCTATATGTGGTCAGCTACATCTTCAGGAAGATCCATGCCTCTGTTTGCTGCTTTCTGGTCAGTCATCAACTTTCCGTCTGCTTTTAATTACACAAATAGGTCAGATATCTTATACACAATATCTTCCTCTGTCTCATTTGACATATTATTTTGGGCATTGTACAGGACCATTTTGGTGAAGAAGGAAGCAAAGCTCTCCATTTATTGTTCCATTTATGTTGCAACCTTGATGGTCCTGAACTTTGAGTAGTGACTGAAAGAATGGGATCATGTTTACAAGCGGCTGAAATGAGTTTCCTCTGTAGGATGGCTTGGCTCAGCCTTAGAGATAGGGAAAGGAGCTCAGACATCTGGAGGGAGCTCAGAGTAGAGGTGGTTGGGGCACCTCCCAGCCGCCTACCGTTAGAGGTGTTCCAGCATGTCCTGCTGGTGAGAGGCCCCAGCAAAGACAGGGGAGAGATATGATGAGGTATTAAATCCCTCTTCAAGCCTGGGAACCTCTCAAGGTCCCCCAGGAGGAGCTGGATGTGTGGCTGTGGAGACTGAGGTCTGAAATGCTTTGCTTAGATTGTTGCCCCCGTTACCCAGCCCCTGATTAGTGGACTTAATTGGCTGGATCGATGGACGATTAACAGTTTTGTGAGACAGTATTGTATTTCTACACTTTGGTATTGCTACTTTTACTTGAGTAAGTACTGTGTTCCCCTCAGATCATGACAGCAGTCCTCACCACCCGCTCCACCCCTCTCATCCTGGCTGGCATGGCCTTGGAGCGCTACATCTCCATCTGCTACCCACTGCACTACAGCCAGATGTGCACCGTCCCTCGTACCCACCTCCTAATCGGTGTCATCATCATCCTCACCGCCACACCGCCTGTGACCGACCTACTCATCACCGTCGTCCACCAACCCCTGAGCTACTTCTACACCACGATATTCTGTGACCACCCACTCCTCTTTCGCCACCGGTCCATCTACTACAAGAACTGTGTGTTTGATGGGGTGTACCTGTCCTTTGTGGCGCTGACGCTGCTCTACACTTACTGTAAGATCATGCTGACAGCACAAGCTGCCTCAATGGGCCTGGCCTCAGTGAAGAAAGCCAGGAACACAGTGCTGCTTCACGGGGTGCAGGTCAGTACTTCTTCATACAAATCAACGCATTTTTTCTCATGAAGGAAATCTCTAGTGTCAGTAACATGGACACTTCATAACCTAATGCTTATCCATTGAAAAACTAAATTTATGAATATTTAAACATTACGTAAATAATGCAGAGAAAAAAACTTTATAGCAGATTCACCTCTGTCAGCATATAAATATTTCCATGATTAATTTATCTGACAATTGGATGGATACAGCATCCAAGGTATGTTAATAAAAAAAATAAACCGGTCATCCGGTGTCATAACTGACAATAACAATAGGGCTGCAACAAACTTTTTTGAGTCATTCGTTAATTACAAGAAACTACTTGACTAATCAGGTAATTATTTGCCAAAATACTTAATAACTCATATAGCTATCGTGCTTGTACATTGCGTGAGAGGTTTTTTGAAAAGCCTGGTTTGGTTCATTTTGGTTTTGGTTTGTACAAGTTAATAGACCTTAGGGACCTGCCTATTTGTTGTACATTTTGTATAAGTATAGTCTCCATTACAATAACTAAGTAATTTTCTGTTTCAGCTGCTGCTGTGCATGCTTGCCTTTGTGGTTCCTTCTCTTCAGGCTGCTCTCATCTCCCTGTTCCCTCGCTTCAGTCTGGAGATCCGTTACATCTTCTTCCTGGTCGTCTACATCATCCCCCGGTTCATGAGCCCCATAATCTACGGTTTCCGGGACGAGCTGTTCAGGAAGTACTGGACCCGATACCTGGCTTGTCGGGGCCAAAATGTCGTCAGGGTCAGACCGGTGTTGCAGAAAGTGAACCTGTAGGTGAAACAACCAAAGCAGACTGTCAGTCTGTTTCAACTCAGTATGATGTAATTCCTCAATTTTTATAGCTCTGTTATGTTCATTCAGTTTGCATATACTGTATCCAGGTGAAAACAGTTGGAACACCTTTTCTGGTTAAAGCTTCTGTCACTGTTTACACAACATCACAAATACACAGACAGGTTGAGTACAGTCAAAATATAGTTAAAAAACACAGGAGGATAAATGTGACGATTAAATCTTGCAGCTAAACCTTAATAAAAAAGGTCATGATATGAAGACAAGATAAAGATTGATATATGCATGTTATGTATTTAACCATACAGAAGGTTGTTTATAAAGAAAGTGGTTGTGGCCTCCAGGTCTGACAAGTGAAGCTAATGTGTAAGTCACATAAACCTGCATTTTTTCTACAGACTAGCAGGTCACAGCTTTACTGGTGTTATAAAAGCAGACTGAAAATAAGTAAGAGTAAATTATCCCATTTTTCATCTGTTTCATTACTTCAATAAACATTTTTTGACTTTATCGTCTCAATCTCTAGTCTAGCCTCCTTCAATGCAGCAATACAAATCTTTGTCGATGAAAATAGGACACAAACATCCTTCTTTCTGTCTCTTTGAAAATAAACTCTCTAAAATCTTAAAAAACTGACAGAAGTTATGGAAATAGAGAATGACCCAACCTAAAATCTCCTTTTCATGACCACAATCATGAAAACAAGCAGAAAAATAAATTCGTTTTTGCGTTGGGTTATTATGGATTAGAAGATTACATGCACCAACTCAAACTGTATTCATATCAATATAATACATTTACATTTAACCCTCAGAGGTCGGCGCATTCACCAGCGATGGCAAAATGTTCATTAATATTTGAATATCTCCTGAGCGGAGGATCATATCAACATGGTATAAAAAGCACTCGCTCCGTCGCAACAGTAGATTTCAAACGCGGGTTTGTGTGAGTGTCATTTTACTCCAGTGTTTCCCATACATAGACCATTGTGTGCACCACAGATTAAAGCTCTAATCTCTTTTTTTTTAACAAGTAAGTAATTGCCAAAAGCAGGAGTAGAAATATGGAAAAAAATTGCAAAATAATTGAAGTTTTTTTCCAACTTCTTTGGGAGCAGCAGGCACATGTCACACATTTGATGGCTTACAATCAAAAGTACAATTTATGTAATAAGCTGCTTTATTAGAAAAACCATGGACCAGCAAAAATATTGATATAGTTTTTTTTTTTTTTTTTTAATTGACTCAGAAGTCACAAGTGGGCTTAAAGGGTACATGGCTGAATAGGTACACTTACCCTATATCAACTGCTCCTGCTCCTTTCAGACCCAAGCAGTGTGAACCTGAGGTAAGTTTGGCAAACTTTGAATCTTTCATGACTTGTTTGCAGCTTTCCTGCTTTCTTTAGCCTTGGATTTTTCACTTTATGATTATTGATGTGGATCAAAGGAAGAGTATTTACTATCTCTGTCCAGATAAGCAAAACTTAAACTTGATCTGAAGAAATGGGAAACAAATTAGGTATAAGAATATTTTATAACTCAACAGAAAGAGGCCTTGTTGGAGTTACTATTGACAATGATGTACTATATTTTAATGGAAATATAGCCATTCCTTCTGACACTAAATACCATGGAAATGTAAGAACATGTTTACAATAGAACATTTACCATGTTTTTTACTGTCCATTTTTTGTGTGCTTTCTTTAGCCTTGGATTTGTGTTTACACATGCTTCAATCAACGGTTTTTAATTTTATTTTCTGACATTATGATTAGTCAGGTTGATAACAGGAAGAGTATTTGCTACCATTGTTGTCCAAAAACACAAATTAAAAGGCTAAGATAGTAATTAAGTATGATAAGATAGTAAAGTATAGTAATTACTTCACATAACTTAGGATCACAAAAGATGCATTGTCAATAATTTTGTATTTTTATTTCATTATGTCTTGATTGTAAAACATACTACTGAAGAAAACATTGAACATTCGTTTCCTAAATCAGAGAGATAACTGGGGGCAATATTTTAATGTGTCTGACTGATCATAGGCATGCATTTATTTTATCTCAATCACAACTTTGTAATTCTAATTTATTCAACTGTTATGTTCATGTGTTTTCATGTTGGAGTTAAATGTATTTTACTGTGCATTTCATCTTGATCAGGTGAAACGTTGATATAACTCCAGTCCTTGTCAAACAATTTGTGTAAATTCACCCTCCTCCAGCAGCCCATTACAGTCAAGAAAAGGTTATGAGATGTATTTTTATTAAAATTAATTATTGATTATTTAATCTGTAGATTGTGTCTCTAGTACAGAGACACTTGTCAGGACCGGGTGCGACATGAACTCAACCAGACGTCTGGACAGCTTTAACGAGGCTTTCACTAAAAATTTCAGCACCTTTGCCCTTTGCTTCTTCATGAACTGCATCAATGGAGTTTTTGTCTACACCTACTTTAAGAGCCAGGTCTTCCAGAGAGACCCCAGGTATTAGATGGACCAGGTGTGATTCCTGTCTATAATCTTCTTTCAGACGGAAAAGACTG
>JAOWBC010000710.1:28414012-28427949 GCA_028566105.1 Hypoplectrus providencianus
GTGTGTGTGTGTGTGTGTGTGTGTGAGTAGAAGTGGGGTAAAGGTTATAAAGGGGAAACATGCATTATTTGGTGTTTCCAGTGAACCTGAACCTTTTCGTCGCACCGTTTTCAGAGGAAAAGCTTTAAAAAGTCACTTAATTTAACAACTTTTAGCTTTTAAACTGTTTTTACTGGAGATGCACCGAAAACCGAAAGTGAAGAAACCACAGCCGAAAACCAAAACACCGAAATAATAAAAAACATATATATTGTTTTTCTCAGGTTTGTTTACATAAACAATCAACATTTTCACTAGTTTAACTGCTTCTTTTCCTTTCCCAGGTCAGGTCATTTTGTATATTTTAGTTGATTTATTTAGGATATTTTTTTATTTCTTTTTCACATTTCTATTCCCATGTTTAATATTGTTGAGATTTAACTTTTTAAAGATTAAAATTTAAATTAACTGCCGTGGAAAAGGACGCACCTGGATTATTTTGCACTAATATTATTACACAAGTGGCAGAAAAAGGCTCCAATAATTAAATCAGCAATACTATCATAAACCATGATAGTTTTTGGGAAAATAAATCATCCTAAACAATAAATAAATAAATAAAATATGCCAAAAATGCATCTTATTTTAGTACCAACAAGCCCATTGCGATGCAAGCAGGAAGAAGTAAAATGACTAAATAATTCACCGTGTTGCTTCCTGTTGATTAAAATCTGCAGGTGTGAACAGGTGAAAGCATCTCGTCGTCCTACCTGATGGTTTTTCCCTCCCGCAGGTCGTACAGAGAGAAGAAGATGTCCGTGTCCTCTCCGATGCTGTTGTAGGTGAAGCTCTTCAGGTTGACCAGCAGGTGATGCGGGACGGGAACTCTGCAGGGCTCGCCGTGCCGCTGCCGCGTGCTGTCGCCCTGAAAACACGCCAGGAAACAGACATCGCATCAGCTGCAGCAAATCAGCCTGCACAGAGCTATTAACATAATAGATTTAAAAAATAAAACTTCAAATAACTCCTCTTTCTGCAGCAAATATTCATTATTTATTAATATTACTATGTGCAATACAGTTCAACATCATAGACTTTATTATGGTCACTATGCAATATTTATTTATTTATTTTTTCAGTTATATCCTGACAGTTAATTCACACTTTACTTACCTTACTTCTTGACACTTTTATGTCTATATTTTTCACCTTTTTTTAGTTCTTTTATTTTTTTCTTTTGTTATTGTGTTTGTTATGTTATATTCTGTTTCGTGCTTGTATTTCTATCTATTTTTATAAATAATTTTATATTGATATTTTTTGTTTTTATTTTTATTTTCTGTGGTTCCTTGGAGCATCCTGTGCTTACCTGTGTGGTGCTCTGCTGGACGCTGTGTCTGCTCGACAGGTGCTGCACACACAAACACACACAACGTCACATCAGGGGTCAGAAACACATTCTTCCCTCACTTTTTCCTTCCTTGTTTCCTTTCCTTTCTCCTAGTCTCAGTTTCACTTGTGTCCTCCTTATTTCCTCTTTCCTCTCCTTGTCTCCTTTCATTTCTTCTCTTTGTTTCCTTTCCTTGTCTTACCTCCTTCCTTCCTATCCTTTTTTGCTTTCCTTTTCTTGTTTTACATCTGCTCGTTTCCTATCCTTGTTTTACTTATTCTCATATTTTCTGTCCCCTCCTCTCCTCTTACTCTTCCTTTACTTTCCTCTCCTTGTCACCTTTTGTTTCCTTTTCTTGTTTCCTATCTTTGTTTCCTCTCCTCTCCTCTCCTCCCCTCCCCTCCCTTCCCCTCTCCTCCTATTGATTGTTATTTTATTGTATGATTTTAAAGTTTCTTTCTTCTTCTCTGTATTCTGCTCTGTGTTTTTTCACCTCTGCTGCTGAAAGGTTTTGTGCTGCAGCAGCAGAAATGTAAATCCACCACAGGGATCGATGAAGTTTTACATTTTCTGCTGTTTTTCTTCATCTTGACCTTTTTTTCCCCGTTGAATCAACCAGGGAAGTCGTTTAAAAAATAAAGTATTCACCAACAGGGAAACATTTGAATCATGATTTCTGTGTTTTTTTGTTTGTTTTTTTTTTCTTCTGCACCGTCCGTCCTACAATCGATCAACTTCACATTTATCTCGCTCCTCTTCCTCCCGTCCTCTCATCCTGTCTCAGATCTGTCTCCAGGCAACCGAACAAAGGGGGAATCACCAGGACTACAGCGTCTGACGGGTGCAGCTCGGCTATTTAAAGCAGGCCTGATGTAAGGAGCAGAACATCCTGTATCGCTGCAGCGACTCACGCCCAAATTAAGCAGCTCCGCTTTCTCTGCTGTTCACTGAGAGTTTAAACAGGCAAACTGACGCACAGCCGCTAAGAGTGGGACGGGACAAAGTTTCAGGTAATGTGAGGAGGCACAACGTATACCTGAATATATAAAAAAAAATTAAATTATAAGTGGAATAAATGAGTGCGTAAATAAATCACAAGTTAGCAATGGTGGAATTTAATTTTGTAGTTAAATATAATAAAATTAAATAAATAAAAAACATCACTAATTGATTTATTTTCCTTTTCTAATAATTAATTAATGAATAAATAATATAAATATATAATAATAAATAAATAATTAATATTAAATTATAAATAAAGAAATAAATATACTAAAAAAAATACTCTCTTTATTTATTCTAAATAATAGCATCAGATTTACATGTGTCTGCATAGAAAAAAATAAACAGATAAAACAATAAAGAAAAAAAAAATTGAAGCTGAATAATATAATTAATTTAAAATATATACAATTATAATAATAAGTATATATTTTGTAATGTTTTTAGAGGACTGTAAAAAACACTTCTCCAGTGATAAACTTGGAACAGAAATAAGGCTGTGAAGTCAAGCTCAGATATTTTAGGTGACATAAAAATGAGAAAAACACACTTTTTTTTTTTTTTACAAGTTCTTAATGTTTCTCTTTCAGCTTTTTGGGTTCCTCTGTAACTTATTTTATTTTTATCTTATTTGACCCTGCCTCTGTTTGATGCATAACTAAAGAAGTTAGGTAAATAAAAACTAAAACCTTCCCAGACAGAATGTGAAAGCTGTTTTTTTAAGTGTGCATGAATTTTATCACCTGATTTCACAAAGAATCAGATCCTAAAGAGTCAAACCGGCATCAGAACTGAACCGGTTTCTTCCTGCAGCTGCTCTGAATCAACCCTCTGATATTTCCTCCAAACACAGTGAAACCTCCTCAGATTTTGGTGTTTGTGGTTATTTTACGCTGCACTCTCCGTAGAAATGTAATCCAGGATTACTGTGTATTCTGCAGCTGTTCCCCTGAGATACCTTCACCTCGCTCCTCACGTGAACGGCGCTAAACGAGGCTCTCACCATCTTATAGAGATCCGAAACGCTTATCTGGTCTTCATCCACCATCTCAAACTCCTTCCTGGGCACCAGGTCCAGACCCAGGTGTCTGCCAGGGACACAGAGACAGACATGTCCTTAAAATCAGCTTTACATGGCTTGGACACTGTTCATGAGACACACACACACACACACACACACACACACACACACACACAGAGTAAAGTGGAGTTATTTTGGACGTGGCCTGCAGGGATTTTGTTCCTGAGGATTACTTTGTGTCCTTTTCATAGAAGTTTTTCAAAAGAAACCAAGTGGAAACTCATTTTTATGCAGGAGACATGCAGAATTAAAATTTATAACTTCTTGTTGGTTAACAATTGGTTAACAATCATGCAATTTTTGACCAAAAATTGCATGTTTCCTTCATAAAAACGATTTTTTTAAATTTGTTTTTTCAAAAGAAAGTATGTGGAAACCCTTTTGTAAGCAGGAAAACAATCAATGTTAGGTCAAATAGAAGGATAAAACTCAAAATTTAACTTCTCTTTAAATTTTTTGGCAATTTGGTCAAAATAGGAAAAGTTTTGAATTTGTTAAAAATTTCATTCTGTCCTATTTTACTGAAAATTGTCCTTTTAAAAGTTAGTTTATTGGGTTTGGCAGTTAATATAATTACTAGTATTTTTGTTTATTATATTAATTCTATTTTTTTCTTTTTTATTCTCTGTCCAAGCGTTTTGTAAGCTGTGGTTTTTAAAATGTGCTATATAAATAATGTTATTATAATCATTATAAATAAATAAAACGTAGTTCTGGTTCCTTTACGTGTTCCTTCACCCACACAGCATCCTCCAGCAAATTATGAAAAACAGCCTCTAAACGCTGCTGCTGTTACTATAATAAATAAATAACCCTCATCATCTCCACCTCTCAGTGGGTAAACACACACAGCGGCTCTCAGCGGTAAATAACCTGCTCCAGTCTCGGCCGCCCACCTTTCATATCTGCAGCGTTAATAACTTGATCCAGAGTCAACTGGCAATTTCTGTGCGTTTCATTTGTTCTCCGTCAGGCTCCCCTGAGAGCTGCCCCGCGTGGGCAGGAGAGGCTGATTTACAGGGCGTCCACACCTCCACGTGTCCCTCTCTGTGTTTCAGGTCAATAAAACTATTAACTAGTGACTCACACAGCCGCTGAGAGGAGAAACCACAGAACTGAGCTGTTAGCGTGAGAACAGGTGAAAAGGTTGCAGTACTCATTATGGCCACAGGGGGCTGACGAACATGTTTTAAGAAAACAGCATTCATGGTTACTTTGTGCAGTCTGAAAACTCAGTATAACACAGAATATATGGAGGAAACTAAATTATGAGCGCTGTATTAAAACATGAAAAAAAGGCCATAACACTTTCTTTTTCACCTGTTCTCAAGAAAACAATTTGCAGAAGAATAATTAAAATATCAGTTGATCCATTTTCTCTTCAGCTTCAAATACAAACAGCTTTGTGTTCAATTGATTAAAAAATAAATATGGATAAAACTCATCATGAGATGTGCTGAAAAGCAACAAATGGGCCAACTGTGAGTTTTCTTTAAACGTACAAAGTATGAAAGTTTGTGCATTTCTAATCATGTTACACAACTTTTTGAAACACAGGTTTATTAAATGGAAACTTTGGTGGTTTCTCTTTATATTTATTTATTTGTTTGTTTGTTTTTTGACCAATTTGGAAGAACAATTTTGTAAACTGGACCAGTATTAAGTCAAAAAGTCTGAATGAAATCTGAATCTATGGAAGCGCACTGCAGTGAGTGGAATAAAAAAAAAAAAAAAAATTTACACTTTAGACACTTTATGTTGTAATTAAAGATAAGATAGAGAAAAAGGAAACGTCTGTAAATCCTCTCTGAGTTTCATGAACTAAAGTCCTCGTTAGTCACAGAAACATGGAAAACAGGCTCCAGTTTCCCTTGGTTCATGTGTGTGCGTGTGTTTGTGTGTGCGTGTGTGTGTGTGTGTGTTTGTGTGTGTGTGTGAGTGTCCTCACTCGTTGCCCCAGTCCAGTCTGACGGTGATGTGTCTCTTGACGTCTCGGCTCTGGTCCTGCGTCAGGTGGCCCGACAGCAGCTGCCTCCTCAGGTCGATCAGCTCCATCATCACGTGACGAACTTTGTAGAAGAGATCGACCTTGTGTTTCTGAGAGAGAGAGAGAGAGAGAGAGAGAGAGAGAGACAGAGAGAGACAGAGAGAGAGAGAGACAGAGAGAGACAGAGAGAGAGACAGAGAGAGACAGAGAGAGAGACAGAGGGATTTATTATTTATTAATTATTGTTATTATTATTATCATATCTCCACCTTCAGACTCGCCATTTCTGCTGCTTCATCCAATCTGTTTGGTCTTTGGTTTGTCTCAGACTGGAGAAATTTCAGATATTTTCAAAAGCATTTATTATTATTTTTTTACATATTTCTTTTTAGAGATTTTACTGTTATGATGAGCAAAGTTTCACTCAGCCAACACGTGTTTCCACCACCTGCATGTCCTCACTGTCCTAAAATAACAGTCATTTTAAAAGTGCTTTTTTTTCTATAGCATATATTCAATTTTTGTTTTTACCGAAAATCAAACGGCTTGGACCATTATTTTAAGAGCTTGTCGATGTGTCTCTAACCAATCAGAGATGCCCTTTGGAAAATTTAAAAATGAACTGAAAGGTTCAGGGACTAAAACTCATGTGCAGATGTGTTTCAGGCCAGAATAAACAATTAATCACATTTTTTATGCACATGTAAACACGATCTCTAATGAACCCTCAAACACACAGAGGGTCTCCACAAACAAAGTCAGCACAGATTAGACTACGGCAGGCCAACGGTTTGGTGTTTCCACTGACACAGCACACACACACACACACACACACACACACACACACACACACACACACACACACACACACACACACACAGGAACACACTTTCCCCTATAGCTTGTGCTATTATTAGCGCTCTAATGTACCCTGCAGGCCTTCAGCAGCAGGAACTGGAGTTAAATGTCCATTCAGTTCTTGGCAGGACGCTAGAAAGGCAGAAATTCTTCTGCAGGGGCCACGATGTACACACACACACACACACACACACACACACACACACACACACACGCAGAGTGTCCTCTGAGTGTCCAAGGTCCTGACTATAAGCTTCATACACACTCACACAGTACAGAACATAAATAATAATAAATAATAAAGAGAAAACATTAGATCTGTATCTCTGCAGAACCACACACACACACACACACACACACACACACACACACACACACACACACACACACACACTGGTACACCTGCAGGCCTGTGAGTCCTACTGCAGGTGATGCATTCACTGACCCGCTGTGAGGTGTTACTTCTTGTTATTTTACTTGTTTAAAAGCGTAATATTAAATTTATAAGCAGACTTTTTGTTTCAAACATTCTTAAAATAAACTAACTTTATCACCATCAATAAACTAAGCTGCAGTAACGTCCTTTGGTCAGCAGGTGGCAGTGTGATGTGTCACTGTAGACTAATCCGTCAGTAAACAGGAGAAGAAGAAGAATAAAAACAACAAAAGTCTTCATGATTTCGATTCAACTGGGAAACGTCTGATATTTCTTTATGTCAGAGGAAACAGCTGATCAGTCATGTGACTTTTTTAACAAAAAGTTTCTTTAGTGCTTAAACTATTTGTCAAAAAAGACAAAAACATCTCCAGCGAGGGTAAAACTTCTTTGTGCACTTTCAAAAGTTTGGTCTAATTTCGGTTTTCACATCATGATTTTCTACATAATGCATTAAAATATAAAATAAATAATTGAAAACTGGACTCCTGATGCTTTTAGTAATATGGTATAAATGACTTTTTTTTTTTTTTCTAGCAGCTCCAAGGATGAGCAGAGGAAGAACACATTACGTTTTATCCAGAAAATCACAGGCAGGATAGAAAAGATGTTTCTCATTGACTTTAACATTAAAGACGAGGCTTTATGCTGCATTCAAGTGATGCCACAATAATCAGAAAATTAGTCCATGGTCGTATTTCATAAGTCAGCTGATCTGTTTCCTGTGTTATGACGTAAATAGTGAAAAAAAAAAAGCTTTCAAAGAGCTTTTAAAATGTTTCCACATTCTGACTTCAGCTCATGAACAAACCACAGTCAGAAGAACGACTCCGGAACGTCTGAGGAGCACCTGAATGCACCGCGGCCTTGCTGGAGATCTCGTTCAAAAATGAGAATAATAACCATAAATTCCTCAGAAGCAGAAAAATCAAGTTTCTGTGCGTCATCACTGAGATCATGAAGGACAACGACAGAAACACTCGAAGGTGCTCGAACAGCTCTGAAGGTGAACAATTCAAACACACTCAGGTCGGTAAATCTGATTCTCACTGCTCAAGGAAAAAGAAAAATAAATACTTAACCTCAGCCAGAAAAAGTAGTGGGGAAAAAAAAGTACCAAACTATGAAATTAATCCAGTACAAGTTAAAGTCCTGATTTCAAAACTAACTGAAGTGAAAGTATCAGAAAATAAACCTCAAGTTTTAAAAGTAAACGTACTAATTATGCAGATGGTTTTATATACTCCAAATATATATTTTGTGATATTATTATTGATGCATTTAGGTGAAAACCATCTAATTATTATCAGGATAGATTCAATTTTTAACTCCTTGATAAACTGTTTTAAAGGTTTAATTTACTACGGCCCGTTATCAGTTTTTAATCGTCCCGTGTCAAAAAATAAAAAAAATCTAATGTTTTCTGTCCCTCACATAATATCAGTGCTGAACTGTTTCTGTTTGTCCTGTTAAAGTTTCTGTGTTTCTGTTGGATCACCTCATTAATTATATGTATATATTTATAAGATCATTTACTGGAGAAAGCACTGGCCTCATTTAGATGAAACTTGGGTTGTAACATGGTCACTAAGAATCTAATAATAATGTCTGTAATGTTGTGGTTAAACTTTTATATTCTTTAATTTTGTTATAATTTAACCAAATAATGTGAATGAACAGTAAAGTGAATGTTTCAGCCAACATGAAAAACCTTTTTGTAGAAAATAAAATGAAAATCTAATAATGGAGAGCTGTCATGTTTGTTTGTCTGGTTTAATTTTTAAAAAATCTATCATGTTTTTTAGGTTAAATCTAGACCTGAAAAGTAAGTAAATCTGTAAGCTGAATGTAGTGGAGTAAAAAGTACAATAATCACGTTAAAATTAAGTGGAGTAGAAGTTTAAAGTTACATAAAATAAAAATAATCGAGTAAAGGTGAAGAACTTGAAATCTGTTCTTAAGTTTATTTCTTATAAACGACCTCAAAGTGAATGTGCTTGGTTTCATTGCACTCTTTCCAGGTTTTCCAGGATGATTTCAGCCTGATGCCGTCGGTGTGTGTGAGTCGATTTAAAAGCAGGTTTCTAAAAGACTGAATGAACGCGTCCTCAGGGAGTCTCACGTCTCCGTCCTCCCGTCGGCGCTGCTCGGTGATTAGCAGCGTGTTTTTAGCGTTTAAGGTTAAAAATACGACGACTTTTAGCCAACCACTTCCAGCTGATCTTCAGCAGTTGCTTAGCAACAACCAGCCGCGGCCGGGCTCGGTGTCGGTTTGGTTTCTTTAGGAGGAGCCGAGAGGAACCAGCAGCTCTGATACTCTGTTAGGACGCAGCAGGAGCCGTGATCACTAATGAAGCAGGAACGTTTCCAGAGGGACGGACAGAAGAGCTCTTTAATTATTCTCATTAAAAACATATACGGTGAAAACTCAGAAAGCTCGACTCGGCACGGCTCGGATCGGCCCGGCTCGGCTCTTTGGGACCAGGTTCCTCTCTGAACCCTGCAGCCTGAGATGATTTGGTGAAGAAAACCAGAACAAAACGTGCACAGATTAGAAATTAACACAGAGGGAAGTTCAAAACTCCAGCTGCTTTGCACAGGAGCTTTTATTTTCATCATGCAGTCTTTTATGAATGAATGAATTTACATTGGTTTGATTATTATATGTATTATTAGATATTTATTTTCATGCTGATCGTGTAATTTTTTTGTTGGTTATGTTTGTAACCAACAAAAAAATTACACGATCATTTTTTTGTTGGTTGTTTGTCTGTTTTGTGGTTATTCGCCATAAAGATCGTTCTGTGGGTGATTTGGTTCCGGGCCGCACAGGAACAAAAAAATAACATTGTTTTGGTTTAATTCAAAGTCTGAAAGTTGTTTTATTTTGAAAAAAATGACCAGATTCTCTCCCGTCTCTCACGTCACCTGCTCGTTAGCCTACCGCTCAGTTAAGCCCACAAACTAGCTAAAAAATGAGTGAATAAACGTCTTTGCAGAGCTTCTCTGCCGTGACAGAAACCAAAACGAAACCACAGAATAAACTGGACCGTTTGCACAGAAACCAGCTCAGAGCTCCACTGATACTGGGTTACATTCAGTTGTTTTTATGCATTTAACATTTGTTTTATCATTATATGTACTATAAGATATTTATTTTACTGCTGGTTGTATAATTTCTTTGCTGTGTTTATCCGTCACACCTTGAAGACCGGTCAGTGAAAATGTGTCTTGAATGAAACCGTTTGGGGATCGCTGGTTGAGAGGAAATGTAAAATCTAAAGTTGTTTCTCTTATTTTTTAGGGAGTAATCTCTGTTGTGTGGGCTATTTGTAGCCGTGTTTTCGGTTCTCTCCCCAGCCGGAGTGAGTAATCACACCTTCACATCCTGCAGGAGCGCACACACAAACACCGTTTAACACGTCTTTACCACCTCGGCTATAAAAAGCAGCGGTGCCGATCCCAGATAATGATGCTGTTCCCTCATATTCAGAGCGTCCTGGAATCAGCAAAACAAACACGGTGGCATAAAGTGTCGGCCGCGCTTCCTGAATCAGCTTTTAGTTCCTCTTAATCAGCCTGACAGCCACAAACAGGCTGATTTCCCACCAAGACATGAGCGCCTGAGTGGTTTCACGCTGCGGGTCGGGGAGCGGCGGCCGGTCGCAGATCGCCGTTAATACATAATTGACTTTTATCCGGTCTGACAGCTCGGATACCTAACGGGACGCCGCTGACACCTCTCCTCCATTAGCGGCGCCGCGGGCCGCGTTCACACCTGATAAATGAGGTCAGGTGTGCAGGGTGAGGCGTTAAAAAGAGGTTTAAATGATGCATTAGTGATATGTCGCAGTTTCAGAGGAACAAAATCACAACCTGCATGAATAAAACTAAATATTTTTTAATGCATGTGTCATTTACACCAGCGTTCTCCAGCCTTTTTGCACCACGGAGGTGTTTCATGTGGGACATATTTTCATGGACCGGTCTTAAATATAATATAATATGAAAAAAATATAGAAATGTAATATAATGATATAAAAAATATATAAATGTAGTGTAATAATATAAAACATTGTATAAATATAATAATATAAAAAATATATAACTATAATCTAATAATATAAAATATATATATATATATAAATGTAATATAATAGGTTGAGATTTAGGATAAAAAAAATAAAATTATCATGATTTATTTTAAATAATTAAACCAGATAAATGTGTATTTGAGTTATAATGAGCCTTTTTCTTGATAACTCTAAAATGTTGAAATAATAATAATACTTAAAATAATATACTTTATTTTGATCATTCATTCTGCAGTATGTTTACTTTTGATAATTTATTTGTTATAATTTTTTTATATTTTTATTTAATGTTGATACTTTGGTACTTTGAGTTTTGAATGCAGGACTTACTTGTAATGGAGTATTTAGTATCAGTTATTTTACTTAAATTCGTCTTCTATCCTTGCAGAATACAAACAGTCTGCAGAAATAGTTTTTAATGAGGTGAGTCGACCTTTTTGCACCTTTAAACGTGCAGCTGCTGCAGAGTAACTCGCTCCGACAGGTCGGACTGTAAATTTAATCAGGTAATCTGTAATGTGTAACCGATTACTTTCAGGAAGCCCCCGGTTTGAAGCGTCCTAATAGGAAGTGAGCGAGTCTGGCATCTCCCGAATCAGAGGGGACGCTCACACAGCTCGGCTCCATTAGCAGCCGTCCCGCCTCATTCTCACAGCTGTCACACTGCTGGAGACCAAAGCGGCGAGGAGGACCGCCGGGAACGCCAACAAAGAGCCGCCGCAGCTTCCTGGTCCCGCTTTTGCAGTTTTTTGCAGCTTTTCAGGGTGAAACATGGATGGAGGCGTGCAAACAGCTCATGTGAGGTTCTGCAGGTGATTCAAACTTAAAAAAAAAACTGCTTTATGTCTTCATTAAAAGTCAGGATGCTATCTGCTTTATTATAATCATTATTATTATATATTTTCATTATTGTACTAATATATTTCATTAGCATTACTAACACATTATAATAACATCCTTTACAGTTAGTGTGCTCATAAGTTTACATACCCCAGCAGAATCGTTTCAGATATTATGATAAATAACACACAAAAAAACTTTTTTTCCACTCATGCTTAGTGGCTAAATGGCCAATAAATAGCTTCACCCAACCAGTGACCATGAATGGAAAAAAAAGTTGTTGTTGTTGTTGTTGCTCTTTTTTGCAGATAAATGATACAATTCACCCTTAAAGTAGATTAAATATAAAAAAATAAAGAAGATGTTGAGGAAAACAGCAGCTTTACGAATCAGAGCAGATTTGACTCCACGGTGTAAATATAAACCAGAACTGAGGCGAAAGTAAGATTTTTGGAAGGACATCTCTCTTCATATCATTAAGGCAGGAAACACACAGGATGAATGACACTACGCTGCATGAACACACACACACACACACACACACACACACACTCTCTGGCAGGACGACCTCGGCGCTCGCTGCACACACTGAGAGCTCTTTGGAAGGACGAGCGTCCCTCACAGCGCTGCAGAGCCGATCGAGTCCAGCAGGATAATTTTATTTCCTCATATCAGAGAACGTAAAAACAAAAAGCTCGGACTGCCAGTTTTCTGATTCAGCTGCACGGGAAACAAAAAGGACAATGAGGTCGTTTAAGAAATACGTTTCAGCTGTTTGATGCTGAAACTAATTTAAGTTAAATTAACAATGCACCAGAATGTTAAAAACGTCTGAATCTAAAATATGTAAATTACATAAAATGTGAATATCAGAGACCAAACTTTGAACTGGTAAATATTTACACAGTTTATTCCTACAGCCCACTCGTCTGAGCTGCAGGAGAAGTTCGGAAACGCTGCCAAGGATTGGCTGCAATTAGTTTCACTGAGACAGACGGCGTTTAAAATGATGTAATGCACAATCTTTCAAAATAAGAGCGCTAACTGACGACACCGCCGTCCCAGAGAGACACATCACACAGTGAGGGTGATGAAACACAGAGACTTTGTGCAGGTGAGTGAAGAACTCTCCTCTGAGTGATGAGAGCAGAAACACTTGATTTAATTTGAACAAAAGAGGCGGAACGGCTATGAATCCTCCATAAGGGAGAAAATAGTTTGAATAAAAGTCAAATAAAGGAAAAATCATCCTTCAATATACAGACACACTGCTAACAGAAAGCAGCTTCAAGGTCACTGATATTTCAGATTTTATAAAATCAAGCTGCAAACTTCAAGTGTGCAAAGTGCAAGTGAAAGTGGATAAAAGCTGCATTCTGTCTAATGACCAGCAGGGGGCGCCTCCTCTCACTGCAAACTCTCACTGGAAAATATTGTCAAATGCCACAAAGAATTTCACAGTTTTTAGGAGTTTAATGAATAAATCAGAGTATAAATTATATAGTTTGAAATCAAACAGGTCAGTTTGTGTCTGTAAGTTGCTCTGATGTTGAGATTTATGAGAAAAAACTCATTTTGAGGAAACAGCTATTGAAGGTTCTTATACATTCTGAATGGAAATTACTGTTTGAAGACAAATATTAAAAATAATTTATATAGGACATGTAAAACAGGAGAGTGGAAGCTTTCTAATTTACGATACCTTACATAAAATCTATGAAATTAAGTAAAACTCACACAGAAATGCTTGTTTTCTATGTTTTCTTTCAACTATTCTGAAAAAAAACCAACATATTATGTAACAAAAATAGCTCAAAATGTTCCAGTGCTTTAAAAAAAAGCTGTTTTGTGTCTCGGTATTTCATAAACCAGCGGCTGACATTGAGTTTGTTTTTTTTTTTTATTTAACTCAGATAATGTGAGAGCAGATAAAGATGTTTAAAAACACGTTTCCACCTGTGTCATCAGCTCATCACACAGCTTCTGTCAGTTTAATATCTGAAGCGTTGCTGAAGCTCGTCACACACTTTCTCCTGATGCAATAAAATAAATAAATAAATAAAAAAGCAGCCACTGTATGCCAACAATGGGCCGTCGCCGTGGTAACGACGGGTGAGTCACCAAGGCAGATATGTGACAGCGCACTTATCGAAACATATACACACACACGCAAGTTCACACGCAGCTTAAATCGACAAAAAACACACTTTTTTTCACCCCGCTGTGTATGAAGAACTCACTCACACACACACACACACACACACACACAC
>JAOWBC010000710.1:28549823-28562985 GCA_028566105.1 Hypoplectrus providencianus
ACCTTTCTTTCTGCCATGCCTCCCTCCCTCCCTCCCCCCCCTCCCCCTCCACCAGTCCCTGGGTGAAAGAGCTCTTTTCTTCGGGCATCTCTGGTGCAGCTGCTGCCTCCAGTAAACACCTCGGGGTGCTCAGGGTTCTTGTGGCTCGGGCACCTCCAGACAAAGACAGCGGTTATGTGTTGGCCTGGGTTTTATGTAACCTGGCAGCTTTTAGAGTTTGGCCCCCAAATCAAAACATGACAGGTTGAATCGCTGCAGCAGTTTATGCTCGCTGACTGTACCGCTGTTTACCACCACTTCTGTTCAAGGTTATACATGTAGGAGCTGCATTACTCATTACCACCTTTATTTGGGCTTATTATTATTATCCAACACAAATAAAGTTGTGAGTGGTTAAAAAATACAGATACTGCTCTGCAAAATGGTTCTTTTAGAGGTCATTTTGCATCTCTTTCCAGGTTGTACAACTTTTATAAGTTGTTTTGTTTCCCTTTCTGACAATTGTGTAACCTGTAGTACTTTTGAGTCTTATTTTTGCCAGTTTTCATGTATTTGTAGATGTTTTATGTCGTTTTGCATCCCTCAGTATACAATTTGCATTCGTGTCATTTCAGATCTTATTGTACTTGTTGCACCTTGTTGGAGTCATTCACTTTTCTATAAAGTTGATTTGTGTCTCTAAATGTTTTGTTTATTTCTGTCAAGGTTTTATATTTCTTTGTGGTCATTTCTCTTAGTGTTTCAGTGAACAGAGGGGATCCCAAACACATGACTCACACTCCAAAAGATGAATGCTAAAGTGAGGAATTGTGATCTATCAAAGGTGGAAGTCAGCAGGGAATCAGGTTTTAGGGCAACAGGGGAAACATTTCAGGAGTTAGAGGAGACACACGAAAAAGTTACTTGAACTCAAATGGCCAACAACCAGAAACTACCACGACCTGGCAAGAAGTGAGCGGAGAGCTGGGCTGATAAAGTGCAGCGCTGATTAGAGGAATGGTTTGCAGGTGTGCAGCTTGGACCAGGTGAAGCCGCTTGGCAGCAACGAGGAAGAGAGAGGGAAGATCAGTGCCCACCGCAGAGCGAACAAACAGACGCAGAGAGAAAACAGACACACAGAGACTGAAGAAAACACCTGGAGGAGCAGCCACCGCTCGGCTCAGGTGTCACTTTTGGTCAAAATCTGCAGCTGAGCTCCAGGATTTAGTCCACAATGCAGATACAAGATCCTTTCTGCACTGATATTTTACAAAACATTATCTAAAATATTACTGCCAACCATCAAAGAAAGCCTGAGCTGTAATACTTTACAAACTTTATAAAAAAAAAAAGTTTCACTAAATTGGCAATTATTCAATCAAACGTAACCATAGCCTCAGCTGTTATATGACAGGGAAAACAAATATTAGTTTGGACAAATACTAAGTGAACATGATCAGGACAGCTTTTCACTATCCAACTAGGAAAGTTTATAAATTGTTAAAATGAGACTTACATATTTTTTATATTTTTATATTGTGACTGTATTTAATATATATATTTTGTGTTGTTTTTTGCATTTTGCACTTTACTTTTGTGACAGTACTTTGCATTTTGCACTTTACTTACTTCTCATCTTGTGTGCTGTGTCTTTACCTGTGAAGCTGCTGTTAACCTCAATTTCCTGCGGGAGTCATCCCAAAGGATTAATAAAGTTATGTCTAAGTCAAAGTCTAAGTCTCAGAGAGTTTAATTTAATGCCAGTCACCAAAAAAAATAAGGCCTCTTGTTGTATTCGGTTGTTTGTGCTCCATGTTTGTTTTTTGGGGGGGATCTGTGCAGCATGTAGGGCTCCACCATCGTGGTTTGGGTCGACGTTTCTTCTGTTTGTGTCTGACGTTAAAGGTCAAAGAACGTAATAAAGTTGACTGTTTGTTGGACACAGAAACAAACCGTCTCTGGTTTTACAGTTCGTTGTTTTGTTGAACCATCGATTCTCCCCAGTGGTCATATTATCCAGTTAATTCCTCAGTTTGTTTGACCGACTGGTTGTTGTCATCTCTCTGTGTGAGTTCCTCTGGTTTCTTTGGGCGGCTGGCAGTGACTGATGACCAGGAAGTAAACCTGACTGTGCTCGCAAGCAGGTGCAAGGCATCATGGAAGTCCCCTGGGGAAGCAAACCCAAACCAGAACATCTGTCTGCAAGAACCCAATCCGTGTGTGTGTGTGTGTGTGTGTGTGTGTGTGTGTGTGTGTGTGTGTGTGTGTGTGCATTTGGCAGGGTGGCCCGGGATGATGGTGTGTGTTTGGCAAGGTGGCGTAGCAACAATCAGGTAAAATGCCCCATTATGAGCATTCCTTAGTTCTTACTTCTTAGAAGTTGTTTATCCAGTCACAGACATTAGCACATTGTGGTCCAGTGTGGATAAATTTAGCATAAGACTCAACAACCATTTTAGACCCATTGTTATTGGAAAGTCTGTAGAGGGACTCCTAATTGATACATCCACTGTGGGAAACAAAAACCTGGCGTTAAGGGAAAGCACATTGTGGCACAAAGTTAATGCAGCAAGTCATCCTAAAACCTTCAGTTCAGTGGATAAAATTGCCTTTACGTGCTAAATTGCTTTCAGGGTCGTGTGGGCTGGAACCTATCAGAGCCCAGATCAGACAGGAGATGAGCGTGTTGGGCGTCCATCAGAGGGTAAAACAGATAAAAAAAAAAATAAAGATCTGTGCTGCGGAGTCTGAAGCCCACCTGAAACAAACCCAAATTGGTGCAACTGTGTTAACTATTGAGCTGTTGTGCCTAAATGTGGGAAAACAAGAATCTGGAAGGAGCTCAAACCTGGACAGTGTCTTTCCTCAGCCCACGGCCAACTGGCAACACCAGAGAGTCTGTGCTGCCCCGCAAAATCAAAGTCCCCGAGTTCGGTGGGAGACATGAGGTTTTAGGATTGCACAAAGCTGGAGTTCATCAACTGTTACACTCGATGTCACTTTGAGAACATCTGTGGTTCTTAAGAAAAGCAGCCACAACCTCAGAGACAGTCAGTGTGGCTGCATTTTGTACCCCAATCAAACCAGTCTTCTTCTCTTTGGGTTCAGACCCGTAACTCGCTTTAGGAGGCGGGACAAGGAACACTGGCTAAGGGTCTACAGCCACTTAAGGTAGATAAAAGACAAAAAGATAAAAGACACAAAAAGCCACAAATTTTTTGCAAATTACTAAAATAATTTAATAAAATCAAAGTTAGAGTTAGAAGGTTCAAAACTTCTAAAATGACGAGGTACACGGGAATTGATTTCACAAAGAAATTGTGTATTTTGTGTCAGAAATCAGTTAAATCCAAACAGAGTTCAGACAGAGTGAGTCAGATGGAGATGTCTGATATCTAAAGTAAAACAGTTCTGAGAGGTAGTTTGGATTTTTTTCAATAAGGCTTTTAAGATTTAAAGATACAGTGAGTATCATGTCTCTGTTGGAGACATAACAATTGTTATTTTAAATACAAAGATGTGCACTGTCATCTAATCTTACAACTCTAAAGTTGAAGATGTGCTCTGATAAATAACATCAATAATCAAAGATTGCTCTGAAATATGGATCAATAAAACCTTTCTAACAAAGAGACATGGTTTTTATTTTAATGGGAATAAAACCACTTCTTGTAGAGAGGACACAAGATTATTTTTGTGAAATCTAAAGTGAGATTTTCCTCAATCCAGATGTCAAGATTTTATATTCTATAGTCTCTCAATTATAGTCTGTCAATATACAAATATTAAGATTAGCACCATCTGTAGTTCATACTCTGGATTCAATTAATCAAAAACGGAAAATATCACAGACGAACCCAACATCTTCACAAAAATTGGTGACAATCAAGTGTATGTAATTAAAATGTTACAGGATAAGTTAAAATATCAAACTGAAGGTGGCGCTATATTCAAAGTAAATAAATTATCAAAGCCATCAAGATTCATCCTCTGAACACCAGACATACCAGTCTGAGGGCGTTCATCATGTGCGGACTGTGATGGTTCTTTTTTTTTTTACCGTATTTCATGTCAGGCAATTGAAAGCTTCATAAATATTTGGGGTCGTGCTCTCCTGTGCTCTGCTTCTCGTCACAGATTAACTCGCTTCCCCCGAGATGCTTCGTAAACAAACTGAAGTCTCGTCCCAAACGGTGTCTGATCATGATTTCCTCCAACGATTCAAAGTAGTCTCCGTCGCATCTTTGACTTATCAAGACTAGTTAAAACAAGGCCCTGTTTCCCTTTGTGTACACTTAGAAACAAACACACACGCACAAACAAATAACTGTTCAAATGTGATTACATGTGCAGTCAGTTAGGTGCAAATAAACAGGCTGTCAAAGTAAAACGCCACTTTTCCCTCTCAGCCATCGTCTCATCTTATAACTGCCTCTACTGACAAATAACAACTATCAATCAAACTCGCCGTCACCGTAAATAATGCCAGAAAACATAAAGCCGAGGTGAAGTGAGGCGAGGACCTCAGAGCCCAACATTGGAGGAAAACTCTGCTGAAGGAAACGGCTGATATTTTCTTATTTGGCGGCGGCTGTGTTTGCCCAGCACCTTGCAGAGAGAAGAACTCTGTTTTCCTAATCGCAAGGTGAAAATGTCAGCAGGATCATAATTGGCCAGGAGGCCCCTCTGATCCCTTTGGAGGGAGGTAGTTAAAGAAGAAAGAAGAAGTAGAAGTAGGAGAAATACAGAGATTTTAATATGTTTGAGTAGACGAAAAAGAATAGAGGGACTGAAAAAAAGGTGAGAAGAATCCGTATCAGAATTATTTTAATAATCCCCATAGGGAAATAGTTTTCCATTACAGAGACTCAAGTTTGAAAAAATACAAAGAGTAGGGGTAGGAGATGCAACACATAAAATAAAAATAACACTAGAAAAGCCCTCGGTGGGTGCAGACCTCCACCAAGGCAACAGTTTCAGCTCCTCAGCACCAAACTGGCCCTGAAGGATCCCAGTGAAAGAGTTTATTCTGGGAGCTGATGGTGAAATCAGCCTCTCTGTGTGCAGAGTGCAGAGCTGCTTCAGCCTCAGAGGGTTTTATTATTTTATTTATTAGTTTGTCGTCTCTTCTGCCGATTCAAAGTAATAAAATACAGAACAGATCAACCTGACGATGAAAACACAATGTGGAGAAAGAAATAATTAGAGAAGGACTTTATGGTCAGAAAAATAAGAGTTCATAACATTCTGATTTAAACTGCTGGAGGAGCTTTTATATTTGTTTTTCTTTAAGCCAGGCAGGGACACATTTCATCCACTAGATGGCAGCAGTTCGTGAAGGCAATATGCTCACTGTAATGTAAATTTCCGATTTGGTGTTCAGGATCACCACCAAAATCTGATCAGCTGTCCCATGTCTCAAAACACACGTCTGAAAATGTAATCCAAATCCATGCAGAACTTTCTGAGTTATTTTGTATATAAACCTACAAACAAATCGGTGAAAACAAAACCTCCTTAATGGAGGTAGAAAAAAAAAACTCTCTGTAACAACATCTTTGGAGAGGGCAGGGATTCAGGAAGTTACTAGGAAAGTAAAGAAGTATGAAAAAAAAAATAATAATAAAGGCTTACACAAAGTTATAAAAGTGCTAAAGTCTGGAGGAACTGCAACAGAAAACAGGAAGTAAGAGGTTACAGATGAAATTGTGTGAAATAAGATGAAAGATGAGATTAATCCAAACATCTGATTCTTAATTCTGTTTAAGTTGCATGTGGGAGCCAATTGCAAAGACACACAGATTCTTGTTTCCAACTACTTTTTTGAAGAAAATTTAAGTGGTTTCTTTTTGTCAGATGGGACATTGTCACTCTCAAACAGCATGTTAGATAAAAATGTAGACAATAACAGTTAAAAAAAAGAAAAACACTGAAACTGGATTAAAGATTTACAATCTTAAATATTAAACACACGGCTCACTGCTTCCCTGTGTGTTCGTCCTGCTGGTTTGTTTTGTGGCGTTTTATTATGACAAACGTGAAACAGCACAGAGGAAAAAAAAGAGCCGTGATGGCGAAGGACAGAGTGAGCTTTGTTGGGCTCTGAGTGCTGGAAACTTTCATATGGAACAACTTTTGTGGGAAAAAACTGCCCAAATCAGTTTAGTATATCAGAAATGCAGCCTGTGAAAGCGAGTGAGTGGGAGCAGGTGCAACACTGTATTTCATTTTAAATTTAATGCATTACTGACCGCGAATAATTCAACAATACAACCCCGTAAATCAGCGACATTTACTCCCTTATATCTACTGAAGTAACTTTATTTGGATATGTTGAACTTGACAGAGTAGATTTAATGCAACATGCTTTTAATAATGAACATTTTTGAGAAGAAGAAATTTGAACTCTGTTGCATTCAGAAATTATTTTTATTCTTATTTATCTCTTTTTTTTAATGATGTCCCCTTAAGGAAGGTCAGTCCCCGAAATAAAACAGTGTTAAAACACACTGAAAATTATTTGGAATGTATGTTCATGTTGTATGCATTTAGGCAAACTATTTAATCAGTCCCCCCTTTGAAAGGTGTGTGTGTGTGTGTGTGTGTGTGTGTGTGTCTGTGTGTGTGTGTGTGTGTGTGTGTGTGTGTGTCTTCATCCTCCTCTTTGTGTTTAACATGATGTGAAGTTGTGTGATGTCCCCTTAAGGAGGACAGGTCCCCGTATTACAAAATTGAAGGTCCCCACAAAGATAAAATGACAAAGATGTGTGTGTGTGTGTGTGTGTGTAACACCTTATTTCATATGGTGTTTCTACTATTGTCATCCTCATATTTTTGTGTTTAACATGATGTGAACTTGTGTGATGTCCCCTTAAGGAGGACAGGTCCCCGTATTACATTATTGAAGGTCCCCGCAAAGGTAAAATGACAAAGATGTGTGTGTGTGTTTGTGTTTGCATGCAACAGTGTGTGAAAGCTATAACAGGCAGACTAGTGGAAACCATTAAATACTGTGTGTGTGTGTGTGTGTGTGTGTGTGTCCATGTTTTCCAGGACATTTGAGGCCATAAATCAGTTAATCTCACTATAAATAAATTGTGTTGGTTCACTTGAGTAAAGTCAGCAGATTTATTCTCTCTCAGTCATTCATAACTACCAGGAAAAGCTTTTTTTTTTTTCCTCTTTCTTGACTTTTAAAAGCTTTTCCCACCATCCTCCAGCTCTCCCGTGTTTCCTTCACAGTTCATTCAGTTGAAACATCATTCACTCCACTGTGAGTTATTTTTCAGCCCCGGCTTCAGTCGGAGTGTGTGCAGCGTGCTGAACTTTTAGCCTTTCGCTCCTTCCTGACATTAAGTTTTTAAAAGCCGTTTCAGCGCCAGAGAAAGATCTGCCGCCGCCGTACGCGCCGTGCATCGATATTTCGTTGACTGGGTTGAACCTCGAGGCCACGCAGACACATTTTACACAGGAAGTGACATCATTGTGTACATGGGCTCTGGGCCGTTATTCAGCCGGTAACGGGGCGGCATTGTTGAAAATGTCATGACTCTGTGTTTACCCACCGGGCTCGGGTTTCACGCGAGGGCCACACGTCATAAAATTTAACAAAACATTCCCGTACTCTGTGCGAGTCCCAGTCTGAGCGGCACTGGGGTTCACTGGTCAGCTGATACTGCAGCCAGCGGTCCCACAGGAAGTGATTCTGTTTCTGCTGCTTTCTGTCTCGCTGAAGTGCAGGAAGTTATCGTGTTGGTGCCGCAGCGGGCTCATGTTTAATACCGTCCCCTGTGCTGGCGCTGAGCGTGATCCCCGATGACACATTAATGTGATATGAATGAAATATTTGCTGCCAGTCGTGAAACAAATCCGTCCATTAATGAGGCTCTTTGCACCAGTTTGGGAGCCCGGTTTGTATTGTGTGCTGCAGATATTTGACTTTACATAAAAGCTTCTGTTGCATCATAAACCTGAACTGGACCAACGACATAGATGCATTGTGGGTATTTATTGAGTTATAAACTGACTTTTGTGTCGCCTCAAGTCAAAACAATATTATCTGATGTTTTTTATATAATTCTTCTTTCTGTTTTTCTCAACAAATCAGGAAAAAGGGTAAAAGAGGGACTGGAAATATTACGGAAATATAAAAAGAAGTGAAAGCCAAACATAAAAATAGAATGAAGGAAAATGAGAATTTGCAAAATGAAAAATATGAAAATAGAGAAAATTATGACACTTGACGGATGTACGGTGAGATTATTTTATGTTTTTTCTTTTCTGTTCTTCTGCAGCCTCCAATGTTTAAACACTGATTCCTTCTGTCACTTTTCTTGACAGGTATTTAGTCTTTTTTGAATATTTGGGGGACAGACTTTTCTTTTCCAAGGGTCAAAGGTCAAATTTGTTGCAACTGTAAAGCGTCACGCTGCAGATTTGTGATAATGCACTACACAAATTGCTGACTTGACTCTTTTTAGGCACCTGATGCAGGTAAAAGACTTCAGGATCCAGAAGCTTTGACGGATCTCTTCCATGTCCTGTTTGGAGGTTTTGGGGGAGATTTAGGCTTTTTTTTTATAAAAGAAAACAAAAGCAACAGCGAGGAAAGAAGATGCATTCAATATGGTTGAAAATAAAAAGCTGGAAAGCATTATTATGAGATTATATTATCAGGAAATGGTCACATTTTAGCTGAGAGAGACAAAAGAGCTGCGGTTCAGATACACAAACCAGAGCTGGAATCCTTTAATGAGGCCGAAGGTCGGCTGACGCAGCGTGCAGGAGGCTCGGCGTAACCGGAGCGCTGGCTTTCATTTCCTAATCACTGCTTCATGTTTCACAGCGAGGACGGGGACGAGGTCTGGAAACGAGAAGTACCAGAGTGTCTCCGAGTCTTCGAGTCTTCGAGTCCAATCAAAGTCCTCTGCTGATGAATCTAAACGGAGGAGGAGCATCGGTGCTGCGGCACAACAGAACATTTCATTTACTGGGACTGAAAGTTTCTCTGAGCTTTGAGTAAAATTCAGAAGTCAGTTCCAATAAAAATCTTCTGCCCTCCGACAGCAAAAGACGGTTCAGGGCAGCTAGATCATGCATGGGGTAAATATTTGTGTCTGATATGGTTTAACAAAATAAAAAAGTTCTCAAAGTGATGCCGACTCGTTCTCCAGAGGCTGAACTGTTTGGTTGATCTGCTGCTTCACTGTCACACTGTCAGCTGCAGAATGAATCACAGATTAACATTTTATAAACTTCAGGTTCCTCTGAAAACAAACTTTGCATGAATATTAATTTTCACAGTGAAGCTAAAACAACTGATTCCTGAGAGGGACCAAAGTTTCCCTCCGACACATTTAAAGTTAGAAAAACTCTGCAAAGATTCAAGTTTTAAGTTTGTTTATGTGTAATGCAGCTTGTTTAGCAGTGAACAACATTCAGCCTGTTTAAGCTATTAAAATGAGCCTAAAATAAGCTATATAAACATGAATATAGCCTGATCTGACAAACACACATTTTGTTTTTGTCTTTTTTTTTTTGTTGTTTGTTTGTTTTGTGTAACATACAAGCATTTACATCATTTATTTCTAGTTTTCATTAACTTTTAAAACATCTAACCAGGGAGTGTTTTGCCCTGTTGGTTACTCATTTTGTAGCTTTTTTTTTTTGTATGTGATTGCTCTTTTTTAATCGGCATTTTAACTAACAGAGTTTAAAACATTGTTTGCTGCTCAGTTTAAACATGCTCAACATCTCAGGCTGTTCAAAGCTCGAGTTTAACATCAAAACATGATTTTTAACATGAAACTTCACTGCAGACTATTCCCTGTTTTTATCCCTTTACTGGCAGCTGAATTCATATTTTATCTTTTTTTTTGGACTCTAACTTGCTTTAACAAAGCTGCACCTGCTTGTGCACCTGCATCATTCATCAGGCTGAACCGAGCGATTTACTGCAGCTGAATGTGACTTCAAAACAGGAACAAAGAAAAGAAAATATCGTTGCATTCTTTACTTTCAGATTTATCAGGTTTTAGTTGGATTCCTGTGATTAAATCCTTCCTGCAGTGTGTGTGTGCATGAAAACGTGTGCAGTCTGAATCCCGTCCTGTATTTAGAAACCTCAGGATTTTGGACACGGCCTTTTGATCTGTGTGCACGCTCCACCGCTCGGCTCAAACAAGGAAAAACGTCTGAAATAAGCTGCGGCGAGGTGCAGCGCTGTGACGCCGTGGCCCACGCGCCAGACGGCTGAAAACAGCAGCAGTGAAATTATAGGTGTGAGTGTTAAATAAGCCGGTGATCAGGAGCCTCCGGTGACTCAGCAGGTTATGGAGCGTGTCGCGTACGTCAGCCGCCTCAGACAGAAACACGTCACACAGTCGGAAACACACGATTCAGTTTGTGGCTCGGCTACAGGTTCAGATTTATGAGTCTTTCATGCAGCTTAGCATAAACACTTTCACACCGGTAGCAGTCTGCGGGTCAACTGGTACCGGGGCGCAAGGAAAAAACAAAAAAACGCTCAATTTAGCCCACAAACTTGCTAAAAAATGAGTAAATAAACTCCTTGCAGAGCTTGCGAAAAATCTTAACTGAAACACCAAAATTCAATAAAACCTTTAAAAACCTCGCTTGAGATGTTTTCTGTCTTTTTCTAAAGTGATTTAATGAGCTAAACAGAAGATTAAACAGTTTTTGAGGACTTCTCTCTGTTTTATCTCTTCTTCTCCTGTTTCCTGACGGATGAGCCTACAGTAACACATCACGCTGCCACCTGCTGGCCAGAGGACGATACTGCAGCTTTGTTTATTTGCTCCGGCTAGAAACTAGACAACAATGATTAAAATGACAGATTTGGTTTTTGAAAATTGTTGGAAACATTTTGGAAAATGTGAGTAAATACCTCAAGAAAATCTGAAATGTCTGCAGCCATTTTTAGACACTGTTACACCTGATAAAATCGAATTGTAATGCGCGCACACACACACACACACACACACACACACACACAGTATTTAATGATTTCCACTATTCTGCTTGTTGTAGTTTGGCTTTCACATACTGTTGCATGCAAACACACACACACACACACACATCTTTGTCCTCCCATCTTTGTGGGGACCTTCAATAATGTAATACGGGGACCTATCCTCCTTAAGGGGACATCAAGGTCACATCATGTTAACACCTTTGTTTGTTAGGATCTTTCATTGATGTAATGGGGACTGATAAAAGAGTTTCAAGTTCAAGTTTCTTCCTCTCAAAAATGTTCAACATAAAAAAGTATGTTGCATTAAATCTATCAAATCTGACAAGTTCAGTACATGAAAAAAGTGTGTTTTAACTCTGTTCTATTTCGGGGACTCACCTTCCTTAAGGGGACATAAAAAAACAAACAGATAAAAAAAATTAAATAAAAAAAAAAAGTAGAAATAAATGTCAGAATGCAACAGAGTTCAAGTTTCTTCTTCTCAAAAATATTCAACATAAAAAAGTATGTTGCATTAAATGTAGCGCCTCTGATTTAAGGGGTTGTATTGTTGAATTATGACAGACACACACACACACACACACACACACACAGACACACACAGACACACACACACTCTTCCTGCCTCCCTGTCTCTCATAACATTTGCAGGCCACCCCGTGGTGATATTTATTTGGCCGTTCATGCGGTTTGGTTGCGTTTATCGCGGCGCTCCAGGTCCTCGCGGTTTAACGTCGCAGTGAGCGCGTTCACGGGAGGCAGGGGCGTGCACGCTGCGTGGGCGTGCACGCTGCAGGGGCGTGCACAGTCTGTGTTTGTGTGTCTAATTGTGCGTTTTGCTGCAGAGAAAGTCAAACATCCAGGGTGTCCACGCTGGCCGCGGTGCAGAAAAGCATTCATGGAATATCTGACAGAGAAACAGTTTCATCCTGAGAGTCTCAGAGAAGCTTTATAAAGTGTAATGTGAAGTCTCCGCGCTGGATGACAGAAAAATAATTGTTTCCACGTTTTAAAGCTGAACTTCCTTCAGAAAATCAGAATCAACGTCTGTGTGCAGAAGTTTGCACTTTATATCTTATTTTTATCTCCAATAGAATCATTTTAATCAAGATTTAGTGCAGTGGTTTTCTTTTTCCTCTCATAAATTATGGTTAAAGGAGGAATATTCAATACATGTTAAAACTTTTAGCATAGTTTTACATGACAATTTTTATTTTTTTATTGGAGTTTTTCTTTTTGATTTTGACTTTTTGTTTGTGTGCACAAAAGTTTACACTTTATTCTCCTTCAGGCTAAAAAATAAACTGAAAAAAAGAACAACATGAGTAAAACTTAAAAGTAAATATTTTGCTGCCTGTTTGCTTTCATGCCAGTAGACGACAAACAATATTTAACATTGAACAAAGTAAGGATATAAAAAAAAACTAAATGCAACAGCGTTGGTTTTTGCACTTTTTTTTGCACCGTTTATTTTTTCAATTAATAATAATTCAGTAAATAAGAGTCCTTTGGGAAGGTTTTATCACAAAATAAATAAAACTAAGGAAATAAAGGATCATTTAAAGACAGCAGACACACTGAGGACAGTAAAGAGTCTGTAGACATGTAGACGCAGATGACACGTGTGTGTGTGTGTGTGTGTGTGTGTGTGTGTGTGTGTGTGTGTGTGTGTGTGTGTGTGTGCAGGTGTTGGCCACATTGAGAGAGAGAAGACAAAGAGGGAAGGAGAAGTCGAGGCGACAGGTACTTGGCAGCTCACAGCCGCAGTAATGCTGCTTAAATAGCCAGACGATGCAGTGAGACACACACCCACACACACACACCCACACCCACATGCATGCATGCACACACACATACACACACACACACACACACACACACACACACACACATCGAAGCTGTTATGTAAACTTTAAAAGATGCATGAAACATGGAGACACTCTCATATATTTGAACACTTTTGAGCACACAGTTTGGTGCGCACGCACACACACACACACACACACACACACACACACACACACACACACACACACAACTCTGCAGATGGGAATCCCAGATATAGCAGATTCTGAAATATCTCCACTGTTCATCATGTGCTTCACCTCAAACGCACACAAATACTTTCACACCATGAGTACACACACACTCTGTCTGACTTTCTATTACACACACACACACACACACACA
>JAOWBC010000710.1:28734093-28744132 GCA_028566105.1 Hypoplectrus providencianus
GCTAGCTGCTAGCTGCTAGCTGCTAGCTTCCTTGCAGTGGCAGGAGTCCACCAACCAGCACCAAGCTGTGCAAATATGATGAGTGATCCAATCCAAAAACACTTGATATTAACTTTAGACGTAGGCCTATAATAACACAATTTCCAGGCTTTTTATTGTCTATAAGATCACATCTAATATTAATTATGCTTTATTCACACATGACTCCCTCTTTAGATCATTGCATAAAATGTTTTTCTGTATTTTTTTATAAAACACCAAAAAACTGAACCAAATTCTAAATATATGAAGAAACATATTTGTCAAAAAAAATAAAATAATAATAAATAAATAAAAACACTTCTGGCATTATTTGAGGGAGGTACCAGTATAAAAGCTAACTCTTCTCCTAGCTGCTGCAGGCGCTGAAGATGCTAAACTACATGATTTATTTAGAGGTGGAATAAAGCGTCTGTTCTCTATATTCTGAGTCAGACCAGTCAGACGTAGTTTAACAGGTGAGGAATCTAAAAAATTAAACCTCAGAAAGTGTTTTTGTGTGCAGCCTGGTGAGACATGTCCCACAGTAACGCAGAGACAGACGAGAGGACAGTTTCTCCACTTTCATGTTTTCACAATCACACTAACTGCTCACTTTGAGTTCGGCAGCGCTGTTATCCTGCAATTTCACCGTCTTTCATCCTGAGTGTTTTCCATCGACCGGGACCGTCTGAGGACGCAGACGTGTGTTTGTTGGGACGGCGTTTCTGACGCACGGCTCGCTTTTTCTCCTCTGGTTATTTATTTATTATTTATCTTCCTGTTCTGTCTTTTATGAACAAACACTCAGAGCAGACCAAAGCAAAAAGGAGTCTATCGGTGTGAGAAAAGAAAAGGTCAAACAATAAAGTGCATCACCACATTTAACACAGTTGATGCATTTTATTTTGAAATTGTGTTTCCATCTCCTCGTCACTGCACGTGCTCAGAGCCTCTGTGATGATGGAGTGTGTGTGTGTGTGTGTGTGTGGACAGTGTTCAGTCCTCATGATTGTGCAGATAATAGCCGTGCAGCAGGAGACCAGCTCAATTGTTTTCTGAATGACTTTCAGTGGGATGGAGAGTTGATTTATTTTCAATTTAAAGGCCTGATGGTGGACTTCCTGCCCCGGCGTCGAGCTCCATGCGGGCTCCTTTTTATTAACGCAGACACTCAGAGCTTTAATCAACCTTCCCAGCAGAAAGAAGTGGAGCAGCGAAGCCTTTGTGGCTGCAGCTTTCCTCAAACAATCCGGCGCTCGGCTGTCAGAAGGCACAGTGTCGCACCTTTCACAGGATTGTTCAATTACTGAGAAAAAAGAGATTCAGTCAGCTGAAATTACATCTCATAAAGTCTGTCACAACTCCAGAGAGAACTAATCATCTAACGGAGGGCTGACTCAAGGAAAATTTGCTTTTTTTTCTCCTTTTGTTCCATTTTGTTGCTTCTCACCGTGGGAAATCTGCCCCGTGTTATTAAAGATTTCTTGTCAAACCTACAATTTTAAATGAGGCCTGAGTATTTAACTGTCTCTTAAACTCAGAATGAAGTACCTCGCAAATCGAAACTTGTTTGTGAAAATTGTAGTGAGACCAATATCTGAAACCTGGGCAGAAAAAATGACAAATAAAACCTCGACACCAGGAGGAATAATTAATGCTGCACTTATCAAAGCTGCAGGTTTTACAGGTGGAAGACAGAAAGGAAGGACAGACCTTTGCCACCAGGAGGACAGAAAGCTTGTGAATTAATTACTAAGGTGCACACAGCACGTCCCCACAGATCCAAACCAAATGAATAATGTTCTTCTTTCCTGCAGCAGCTCACATCTAACAGCCTGCACACGAAGGTAATTCAATCAAAAGAGCCGTTTCAAGAGCGACAACAGAAGCAGCGAGCGAACAACTCCACTTCAACGCGTCGCGCCTCCTTTATCTCCGGGTTTCTTCTTCTTCTCTGAAACAGGATCAAGTCGCCCAGGCTTGTAACCGTGCGGCGTTTCAGTGGGACGGGTCTGAACTTCTAAAATTACCTCTCGAGCGTAATCCTCTGAGTCAGAAGTGAGCATGCAAATTCAGTCCGAAACGTCGTGGTTACACTCTGTGCATGTGCGTCATGTTCACCTCCACCAGCAGGAACAAGTGGCCGGTCGTTCAGGAGAAGCACTTCTATTCCTGGATGGATCAAGTGTCGTCCTGCTGCTCTGAAGGGTTCCTGAAGCGCAGCGCGGCCTTTTATTCACCAGAACATAGACTGGACCAGGAAGCCGTCAGCGTGCATGTTTGACTGCCACAAGTCGCCTCTTTAAACTAAAATCCTGGAACAAGAGATGCGAGGAAACAGACAAAGTGGCACTACGAATCACTCTGCGCCTCCGTGATCGATTGAGGCTGTCTGACGCTGTGAAGGCGACTGATTACAGCCTGTAAAATGCAAACTCAGCACATCTATAATCTCAAAAAATCCCCCATCAGAAGCTCCAAACACCAGGTTGAGAATCTGCCTGTGCAGTCCTGGAGATGAGGAGTATCAGCCTGAGCCGCCTTCTTTAAAAAATTATTTCACCAGGTCCGCCTTCAGCTATCAGGTCTCAATCAAACCCGGATCAATCCTCCATTCATCTCTGTCATCACTGGGATCCATTTATCCATTTTAACGCCTCGGGAAAACATCCATCATCGCTTCCCCCGCGTCCAAATTAAACTCTGTCATGAATTATCACAGAGGTGCAACAGAGCTGGCAAATTGTTTACATCTAATCAATACTGTGAGCAATCAATGCAAATGATCTGTATGCAGTGTGTGCACAGACAGATGGAGCTGAGAGTGTTTTCACAGCAGAGCCTTTTAATGGGCACAGCTTTCAAACTGAATAGTCCAACTAGTCATTCAATAGCAGAATAATTTAGTAGAAAAAGGACAGCAGTTTCAGTGAGTCCACGGACCGGAGACGGCTGCCAGGACGCCGCCGTCCAGCCAGGAAAAACCTCCTGCGAACTTCAGACGGATTGATTTATCAATTCAAGGCTAACGGAGCCGTAGAAAAGTGACAGTGGTCAAAAAGCTTGTGAGTCAGTCCGACAGGGTGAGACGTTCTCCATCCCAACACAACCAGCAACAAGTCAAACCAGATACATGAATGGAGAGGGTTTTTTTTCATCGTACCAGTTGGTTTTATTATGACAATGCACACTCGATAAGCAAAAAGCCTTGGCATCCTGCAAAAACCAACAATATTATGACGACACGAGCCACGCGCTGCAGCCTGCACGGCGCCGCGCGGTGGACCCGCCTTACATTATTATTGCAAAGGGTCACTTTCAGTTGAAACTCATTAGCAAACATAAGGACAGAAAAATAAAATGTGTGATTACATAAAATATGGGTCATTCCATCTTTGTATAGTGGGAGATACACTTCGATATGCAAACACACACGATAAAATAAAACACTTGAAATATGTGACCCATGACAAAAAAAAGAAAAGTGTACATAATTGAATCATAATTGAACTTCTAGGCTAAAGATTTTACAAATCACAGAAGACTAATCATTAATCATGATTTCTTTTAATAATCAAACAATTTGAGGCTGTATCAAAAACTTGGTAAAAAAATTAGAAGGAGATTTTGATTGAGCGTTTTTCAGTGAGCTAATTGCTGGAAATTCAAAGTTCTCTCTCCCTTCTGGATCTCTGCCTCAGTTTCCTCCTCTGTGACCTCTAAAATGTGAGTTTCTGTACAATCCCGTGCGGGACAGTCTCATGGCACACAACGTTTCTTTCCCCTCCGCCTGGGGACGAGGACTGCCTCGTTACATAAAAAAATAATTATCCCAGGTCCAAAATAAGCTGCAGGGGATCTTTTCCTGTCGGACGTTGCATGAACTTAATTCAATTTTGCATCCAAATCCAAACAAACTCTGCATTTACAAGCTACTTTGGCGAAGTATTTAATGCTAAAAACAGCAGTTTATATTCCTCCCATTAACCTCGTCGCTCACAGCCGCTTAGATCTGCTGAGAGGAAGCTGAGATTTCCATCTAATGGACCATCATCGACTTTTTGTTCCATCCGAGCAGGAATAAAGAGCTCCTGCAGGCTATTTCAGCGAGGCAGTCCCTTTCCTCTGCTTCTTTCCATCACCAAAAAAATATAACACAATCTATCAGAACATCTTCCAGATATACAGTGAATTTAAAACCAATGAAACAAACAAATTATTTATTATTCATCTCTAAATCTTTTTTAGGCTACCTTGTTATTCTCATCTTTACTAGACATTGTGATAAGGATAGAAACAGACAACTAGTGTTAAAAGGCAAACCGTATTGAATCTGAATAACACGCCCACCCATTCACACGCCCACACACACACACACACACACACACACACACACACACCTCGGCCTCCCATCCCTTTGTGTCGTCTGCAGGGGTGATTTGAAATCCTTGTGAAAGCTTTTTTCATATTCAGAGAATCTCCGTCTCCTGATTAAAAACACGAGTTGTTGCCTGCAGCGGTCTGATGGCAGTTCACCGTCTTCTCGTATTATTTAAAAGCAAGACAAAAGAAGAGTTGTTAGGCAAACGGTTCAGTCCAGAAAAAAAAAAAAAAAGAAGAAGAACCTTGGGGGTAATGATGAAAAACAAAACAAAAGCCAGTATTTTAAAGTGAGAAAAATGAAATGCTGGGAAGGGAGATCACGGCTCCCAATCGTCACTTGTGACCAACTGGTCGATCCGAAAGCCAACGTGACGAGAATTTGTTTGTCTTAGGCCACTGAAGCAGCTGGGCGACCACTGGAGCAGGAGGCCCTCCCAGCTGGTTGAACCCCTCATCCACCCCACCCCTCCCAACCAAAGTCCCCTGGATCTGTTTTGTACTTTAGCACCTCTTGTTCTCCCTGTAAAAGTCCAGACAGACAAACACCAGAATGGAAACCGTCGCAGTTCCTCAGGCGTCCTCCCCCTCCACCCAACGAGAGGAGGGCGAAACCAGTCTTAGGGCGGCACGTAGGGAGGCGGGGATCTGTAGGGAGTCATGTTCTTGGGACGGGAGCCCTTGCCCTCCATGGGAGTGGTGAAGGGAGGCGGCGGTTGGTAGGGGGGCGCGTTGGGGTCCTCGTCCCGCAGAGCTGTGTACTCCCCTAGCAGCTCCTGGTTCAGGGGGGTGGTCTCTGGGGTGGCCATGTTGGGGTACTCGGGGGGAGGGAGGGGGGGCTTCTCCTCCTGCAGGATCAGGGGCATGCTGGAGGAGGGAGGAGGCTTGGAGTCATCGAGTTCGTCCGCAAAGATGATGGGCACGCCTTTTTTGATGAAGGTGGCCTGGTCCTCGATGGTCAGCTTGCCTTTTCGCTTCTTCCGGTAGCAGATCATCGCAATGATGCCTGCGATCAACAGGATTGCCGCCACCACCACGGCGGGAATGACCGTGTGGAGGTAGACGTCGTCCGTGCTCTGCCGGCCCGTTCCCAGAGCGGGAGTGACGGCGGGGGGCTCGGGGAGGTCGATCTCCCCCGGAGGGATGAAGGAGTACGTTCTGCAGCTCGCCCTTCCCTTCACCGAGACGTCCAGCGGTCTGAACTCAGGCTCCATGGTGTACCTGAAGGTCTGCGAGGGTTTCCCGTCTGCGCTTGCGAGCGTCCTGCTCATAACGGCGAGCTGTTCCTTGGGACACGGGTGCTGCGGGAGGCTGGTGTTGGTCCACTCCACCACGATGGACCCTTTGCTGATGTTTCGTAGGCTGACTGTGCTGCTGTTGCGGTCTCCCAGCGCGTACGCCAGCTTCTTCACCAGGAGGATCTTCTTGTGGATGTCGTTGGTGATCGACCGCGGCTCGCCGTCGAACCGGGCCGTGAAGATCACAGGGGTCTTGTCATTGGCGGGCCAGCGGTTCACACGGACCTCGAAAGCATCGATGGCGTTCAGGCCGCCTTTGTCAGTGGCCTGCATGAAATACTCGTGTTTCCCCACGTGCTGGACATCGGGGAGGCCGTAGAGGAGCTGGCTGGTGGTGTTGAACTGGATCCAGGACCCCTCGCCCACCACTTCATTGTGGTTCTGTCTCAGAGTGAGGCGCAGCTTGTCGGTGGTCCCGTCCTCATTATCAAAGAATGTGTCAGATGGGATCTTAACCTCGAAATAGGTTCCCACCAACGCGTTGACCTGGTCGATGGGGTTACGCAGGATCGGCTTCACATTGGACGGGTCCGGGACGACCACAGTGGGCGGTGTGGTGCGCCTGGACGGCTTGGCTGTGGAGGTCTTTGGCTCTCTGGGCACTGGGGTGGTTTTGGGTCTTTTGGGTTTCTTGGTGGGTCTTCTCGTCGGTGTAGCTGTGGCCTCCACGTAGGTGGGCCTGGTCATGGTCGGCTGGATGGGAATGGTGCTGGTGGTCTCCATCACTTTTGTTGGCTGAGGGGGTCCCAGGGTCGGGGTGTGGGCAATGGGGTCACGGACTCTGATGGTAGGCTTTCCTGGAAGGGGGACGGGGCCTCGGACAGGGGGAGCCGAGCTTTCCGTCGGGGCAGCGATGGAGGGGGAGGACAGGGTCGGGATGATCCTCACCGGGGGCTCCACCACGGTTGTCGGAGGGAGGACCGCCAGGACGGGTGTCGGGGTGTTGTTCAGCTGGCGCCTCACCCGTTTTGGGACGTGGGGCTTCTTGTTGGCGATGTGCCAGCCCACCACGGGGTAGCCCAGCTTGGCCGACATGCTGCCTTCCTTTGCAGGATCCTGGACGCTGCTGATGTTTGGGATTGTGATCTGGTCCAGGGAGCAGCCGAGCTTCCAGGACAACAGGGCGCCGTTCTCCACCACCTGAGGGGACGAAGGGTTCAGTTACCTGTCTGCTCAGATAATTAATGCAGCTGTTCAATGATTGGTGGATCGTTTCCTCTCCACTCTCAGGTGTCTCACACTCACCTTTTTGGCGTTACCCGGCCCGGCCACGAACGCAGACATGTCGAACAGCCGGTTGTTGACCACGGGGAGGATCTTCATTTGCTGGATCCCCACCCCGGAGAAGGTCCTCATGTCATCCAGGAGCTTCACCCTCTGCTCTGAGCTCATCTTGGTCAGATCGGCGTCCAGGATGACCGTCAGCACCGTGACCGGCTCCTCGTTGCTACACATGAACGGCTGGACGTCGTCCTCGGTGGACGCCTGGTTGGACGCCAGCTGGGCCGAGTCTGCGTCCAGGTGATCTTCAGGGTGAACCTCGATGGAGAACACCTCCGAGGACGTGGAGGACTTGGTGTGGTTGGAGATGGACACGGAGATGTAATGGACACCCTTGTCCTCCTCCAGAGGGAGACCCTGCAGGACTCGGCTGCTGGCGTCCCAGTGCAGCCAGGCGGGCAGCGAGTCCTTCCCCATCTCTGTGATCTGACAAAACACAACCAGGAATTAACAGATCGCTCAAACAACAATTCATCTCCAGTCACAGATAAAAAAAAAACGATCATTTGACAGGACGAACATGTAATGAATGCTGATATGTTGATTTGTTTTTGTGAGTGAATAGTTCAAAGTCTGCAAGTGAAAGAAGAAAATTAAGCTGCACAGAAAAAAGCTTGAGAAGTGGAACATTTGGGAACCGTTACCTGTGAAAAAGAGGTTAGACTAAAGAACTATTAGGTAATGTGCTTGGCAGCTTCCTGGAAAAATACTGACGAAGGCCAGGAAAAAAAAAATAAAAGAAACTTTTACCTCAACGAAGAAAGAAAGAAGCCTTTTAGTCCGGCCTATGAATAGATCCAAGGGCAGCTGCTTTTACTGCTATGATGACGGAAACGATCAGAGAGCGTTCTCACTTTATCTTTCGTCATCGTCACAGTTTGTATATTTGGTAAAATATATTATTTCTCTGTTAGAGCTGTGGACGGAGAGTAAAGGGGAAGCGCCCTGAATTGTAATTTAAACCCGACTCGAATTAAAATAACTCGGCCAATTACACGACCGGGGACGTCCCCTAGCAGGAGGCTGATGGAGAGGAATGGATGGAGGGGGAGTGACGATGCATCCACACATAAATCCAAAAACAAGAACAAATGCACGCCGTGCTCCCCGGCCCCTACAAGTTAATTCTGCGGCTAATAAATCCTGGTTGATAAATTATGTAAAGGCAGCGCTCCCTCGACACATCATTAATGCTCTAACCAGCACACAGGCAGCGCCGGGGGAAAACAGCAAACACACACAAGGCCACAACCGAACACACACACACACACACACACACACACTGCTTTTCATGGACAATCCCTTTAGAAACCTGCCCCCCTGGACACACACACACCTCACACCTCTGCCCTTTTTCTCAACATTTCCTCCCTTTCCGGAGGCAGAGGAAGCAGAGTGGAAATGAGATATTCCCCTGGTTTTATTTGTGCTCTCCCTCCATCAGCTCCCCCTCTCGCTGCTGTTTTGTCTGTCTTGTGTTGACACGCCGCCCCTCCTCTGTATTCCCCTCTTCTCTGCTGTCATTATTTCAAAATGTCATCATCACGGGCTGACAGGCCTTTTCACCGCGAGATAAAAGCTAATTCTGAGGTGCTGCTGCAGGAACGTGTCCTGATTCTTGGCCGAGATTATAAAAAAACAGAAAAATGGAAATAATTACTGCAGGAAACACAAATATTATTTACATTCCCTCCACAGAGATAATTGCAGATAAGAGGAAAACGCAGTCGGACCGTCTTTTCTGTTTCTGCGTGTCCACTGCAGCAGACGTCACTGCCCGTTGGTGGTAAATCTCTCTGAGCAGGAAACAAAAATACTTGTGTCTTCAAACGCCGGCTCCTCCAGCGGTGTTTGATTTAATTTGTCACAGAGTTCCACAGCCTCAAAACTTCAAACCAATTGCCTCCTGACATGGCAGTGCAAATTAAATCACAGGGAGACGATGAAGGACAAGTGAGTTGCCAGGCAGTAATCTCATCATAACCGTCTTAATTGCTCTGCAAATTACTAAATTGCGTCCTGGAAGCACAAGGATGATCGTTTCCTTATCGGCTGGCAATTACACACGGGGAAGACGGGGAAGAGGAGGTGACACTTCCCTCCGTTTTTCATGTTTTTTGGTCAGAAGAGGTGAAAATATAACAAATTAACAACAAACACGAGCGCCGTACTGCTGTGACATTTAGAGAAAACCATAAAAAGCGGCTGCTGATCTCAGTTTTTCCTGCCATTTAAAACTCTCCCAACGCCGAGGAGCCAAACGTGTAAAAACAGAAACACACCAGCGCCTTTTAAACTCCGACATGAACCCAGCAGAGCGCTTGTAGTTTCCTGCCTCCAATGAAAAATACATCAAATCCTCCAAAATGTCAAGAAAAATATTTCCCATCTTTTCCTGGCACAGGGCTGCAGCGCAGAGAGCTCCGTGTTTGGCCCTAAAGGTTATCGTTTGCTCTCACACTCCACCGGCAAGGTTAGCGCCGAACCCGCGACCCGCCGGGAAACCCTGGAAGATTTATTTAGAGAAGGACGGAGACTAAACTGTTTCCTGGGAAGATATTAAGGTGGTGGAAAGGGCAACGAAAGGCAAGACACCACATCTGGAAGCACAGTTCATTTCAGGCTTTACTCACTCTGACATCTATCCCCCTGAAAAAGATCCAGTTTGGACTCTGAGGCTAATTTGTCCCATTTTATATAACATTAAACATATAATCAAGCCATAACAACATTAACTGTTGCTTTAAACACCAAACAGGATTTACATGTGGATGCCATGGACCAGTGAAAGTCTAAAAAGTGCACGTTGTCATATATGCATATTGGATTATTTATGTTTATAAAAGAAATTATAATATTTAATAGGGAAACTCACTTGCATTTAAAATGTTTCATTTTAATTTAGGGTCTTTTCGATCAAAACTGGGAACTGAGGAATGTATTTTAGTATGAAATATGTTGTTGCAACTTAGATGCATAATAATAATTAGTTGTACTTTTTATCCTTAGAGAACATGGATACCTGTTCTTGATTTAAACAGTGAATTACTTTACGAACT
>JAOWBC010000711.1:102125-112425 GCA_028566105.1 Hypoplectrus providencianus
TATATAGACACACACACACATGTTGTTTCACCCCTGGTTTAGTTTTAGCTTTTGTTAACGATAATAACGATTAATCTTTCTTCTATAACAGGATCAAAGAGAATTTCTGGCCCCAGATTCCAAACCCTGGAGAGAGCACCATTGGAAACTGGTCTCCTGATTATTCTGTGAAAGTAAGGACTTCTTTTAAACTGACATAAACAAACTAAGTTGTAAATCAACATACTGTAAGAGTACAACCAGGATAAAGCTTGCACAAATAGCTCCAGCTCCTTGTCATGACTGTGGCTGACTCCATATCACTCTTAGTCATGCAGTAGACCAGCTGCAGCAGTCAAAAGGCTCTATCCAGGGCACCTTTAATACATTTGTGTGCTCGTGCCCAGCCTCTAGTCCATAAACTGCTGTTTTGATCTATTGCAGGCTGAGCTCTAGTGGACAGGGTTGAAACTCACAGCGCAGAGTCTAAAGCTGTGGAAAATATCTAAACAATTGTACTGATCCCCAATGGTCTGGACTGACAGGAGCACCTTCCTTTAAAAAAGTCCCAAGAAAACACACTCGCCTCTTGTTTCCTGATGACAAACTGAGCCAATAATGCCAGAGCAGTGTGGTCTTGTCATGGGTGCATTATGAATCTGCTTGCTCGGTTCAGATGTAGTGCATCACCAGGACAGGAAACAGGCAGACAGATGTCCCTCTGATGTGTCATTTTAGAGAGATAAATCTTCATTCAAGGATTTAATCTTCAGTTTGTTGTGGGACTCAGGTGATGATTCAACTGTCATTTTTGATATTGTAGCTGGTGATGATGTTGAATCAGAATGATTCATTTTCTTTGTTTCCTTGATCCAGATCCAAGTACTTGAATATTGAATATCTGCCAATACAAATATATTGTCTGTCTAAAACAAATTTCTCCCTCTTTTTAAGTGTTCTTTTATGTTTGTTGCTTCTGTGCAGCCAATGCATGGGTTACCTGAATAAACTGCAGTTAGCGATTATTATTGTCATCTTTTACACAGACTAAATTAATATATGAGTCTTCTTTTATTGGCTTTTTGCTCATTGGGCCTTTGTTGGACCTGCAGTGGCTGTCAGCACAGAGGCCGTTGTTTCTCCTGTGAGCCTGTGAAAAAAATCATATATTATGTAAAACTGAAAAACTAAGTGACCTTTGATATCCTGTTGCATCATGAGATATTTTAGAAATAACAGGGAAAAAATTACTCTTTTTTTCACCAGTGTCACTGCTCCGGCCACTGTGACATATGACTGTAACACTTTATTTTAATAAACATTTTAATTATTTATTTTTCCAGTCTTACTTGTTTTTGGTCTGATTATAATTCTGTTTCTCTCGTGTCCACGACAGGCAGAGACACCAAAGCAGAACTGTCTATCCGGCATCAGCGTGCTCGACGTGGATGTGTGCGACGGCAAATGTGTGTTTGAGGAGGACAAGGCCAGTCTGCCTCTGAAGAAGGACAAGTATCTCTCAGAGGAGCACAGCAGCGGCATCGGCGGCTCCTCCTGCATGTCCTCGCCCCGCCAGAGCGTGTCTGACAGCGACGAAGGCGGCGACATGGCCGACACCACAGCCAGCACTGTCCAGTACTCCTCGGTGGTGGCATCCAATGGTTACAAGGGTCAGACCCCGAACCCCCAACCCCAGCAGGCTATTTTTTCACGGTCTGAGTCCACGCAGCCCCTGCTGGACTCTGAGGAGAACGCAGACATGTTGCTGCAGGAGGGCAGCAGACAGTCGCAGTGTTTTCCCCGGCGGCCCTGCTTCACACGTGCTGCAGGGAACGAAGACAGGACCAACCCTGCTGACATCAGCCAGCTGGAGATGGAGCAGCAGGAGGTTCTGGAGCCTCTGGACTTCTGTTCCCTGGAAGATGACTCTGAGCAGGCAGCACCTTCAGACAGCCAGTCAGCTTTACCACTCTCCAGCTACATGCCTCAGCTGGGAGGCTACAGGCCCCAGTAAGACCGCAGACACACACGATGTGTCATCTTTTTGACTTTGGTAATGCCAAACTATGAAGGCCGGAGCAGTTTAATTTTTTACCCACTAACCATATATAAATAATCAAGGATGTTTTGGGATTCTGCAATGTGTGTAGGGGCTTGTAGCATTGGTTTGCTTGCTTTGCACTCGTGGAAAAATGACACAGCCACATCTTTACAGTGAAATAGTGTGCAAATCCTATAGCATGTGTATGTAATGTCACATGTTGCATTTCAAAATGTGTGAGCACTGCTGAGGAGTGATGGGTGCTGCAGCAGGCACTCTTAGAGCGCCCTCTTGTGGAGGCATGGCTCCTCTGCAGGGATGATGCTACCTGGGCATCTGGTGTCCACCAGAGGATGTTTTCAGTTAAAGTATATACACTGCAAATGAATGTAATCAAGTAACATACATTCACACTGACATTTACATGATGCATTTGCACCATTTACTGCCTTTTAATGTAATAAAGAAAAATGTGTTGCATATCTGAGTGATGTATAGTTTCTAGCTCTTATGATACTTAAAGTTCAAGGATCACTCAGCTGCTCTATTTGTGAAGTCTGATGTCTGTTTCATTTCTAAAAGGGATTCCTGTTACACGAAGCAATGGATAGTCCATGTAAGATTGGTAACAGTGTTCCTCCACTGCCCAGTGTTCACCGCTCTCACACAGTCTGTCAGAGTAGGCACGGCCTCTTCTTTCTTCTTATCTCACAGTGTTCAGTCTTAATATGGAATGTGCTGCATTTCTGTGCTCGTCTCTAATAACTTCTGATCACAATCATGAAAGATGACATGGATATAATCTTATATGCCACCTTCTACTACCATCAGCTTGATGCCACAGCTATGAGTAATTATTGGTGAGTGACCTGACAATGTGACCAATCGCTCACTGTATCAGACCTGCTCCCAGTAGCCTTGTGCAAGTCTTTCTGCCTGCACTGCTCTGGGCAGCTGTGAGGACTGCAAAGCTGGACTGAAGAAACAGGAAATACACCTGGAGGCAAAAATCTGCTTCTCTGCAAAGATTCTGAGCAAACATCCATGGAAGTGATAGGAACATTCAGTCCACATATTCCTCCTCTTTTCTCCTGAGTGTTAACTTTTTCATTATGACTATGAAAAATCAATGAGGTCAAGCATGTCATTACCTGCCAATGGAGGGTTAACAGATTCTCTGTTGGAACGCTGTAAATGATTATCATTATAAAATATGAAATAAATGTTTTAATTAATGTCTTGATGTTGGCTGGTGTTATTGTCCTTAATACTTACAAAAAATATGTGTTTCTACCAGGAAAAGAAAAGAAAATAGATTTAAAAATTAATTCACCTTTTCTCTTTCTAAACTTAGATATACCAAGTCAAAGTTTTTATATAGCATTGTATGGAAAAAGTAGATTAAATTATAATAACTGTAACTGACAAACAGGTTTTATATTGTTTACTTAATACGTGTAGGGATGCACTTTAATCATTGTGGTTTTGGGAGCTGTGTATTTCCTGAATACAGTATTTGTTGATATAAATCATATCGTGATACAGGGCTTCAGATTTCAAAAATCGTACTACTGGAAGCAAGGTGATATATGGCAATGTCTTTATGTAATTTTAAGGAACTTGTCATATTATGAAGAACACAAAACCAGTGCTGAAGCTGATTTGACAGCATATATTTATATTTATAAAAATGTCCCACTTAAAGGACTTGAACTACACCAAAGCTACTGAGGGAAGAGATTTGGTGTTGTTAATGGAAGCTAATTAAAAAAAAAACAAAACAAAAAAAAACGTTCAAATTACTTTTTTTAATAATTCTCAAATTGACAATGTCCATGCAGTATGTAATGATCACGCAAGATTTTCACATGCCAGCAAAAAATGCACCCAAACTACTAAAAAAGTGCTCAGTTGTTGACTGGTCCTAAATCAAATAAGTATTCGTGTGAAAGGGCAGGAATTTGGGCTACCATTCAGACACCTGTTTCCAGGAACCAGGCTCCAGGTGGAGAAAATGGACGATGGCTGAATTCCATTTAGCTGCTTAGCTGTTTCTATATGGGGCACTGGAATGGAACCCAGCCATGTCACTGTTTATAGCAACACCAGGCACATCTGCTGTGAAAGTGGCCTGAATCGGACCAAAAGCACGAAATGACAAACATGCCTCCTGTTCCTCTTTGTTTTTATTTTTCTGATAAAACAAAGCAGTGCACCAACTTATCCAAGACCCAGTATACAGAAATAACTATTCGAGTAATCTTTATATATTTGATCAATTCAGTCACCAGAAGATAAATGTCATGCCAGACTATGCTAGGTCTTCCATCGCAATTGTAAAAATTGTTTTAGAGCACGATGAAGCCTCTCAGGACAGCCGAGGCTCAATCACACAATATACAGTAGAGGTATTCTTTTATCTTAGGTCACCATAGCTGCTTCACTGACATTTGTTTTTGTGTAACGTAATAGGAGGCTGTAGTATGTGACTGGTTAATTCATCTGTCATTTGGATGATAGACATAAATGCCATTGGACTTGCCCCAGGTCCCAAAAATATATATATTTTAAATAAATATATATTCGATATTTGATGCAGATCACACCAGCTTATTATGTACTCTAAAATATTGGTCTAAAACAAAGCAGCTTTAAGCTATTTTATTCAGGGAAGATGAAAGCACAGCTGGAAGTTTAAAAATGTTGTTACTTATGCATATTACTGTCTTTATGTTGTTAAATAATGAAGGTTAAAGTGAACATCAGAATGGGGAAGAAAGGTCTGAACATAGCATGTTCATTTTGGTGTTGATTGTTAGAAATATAGGCCATTGGGATGTGTGCCTTCTCACAAATATAATAGAAACAAACAGCACTTTGCTTATTGTGCTCAAATCTAACATAAATAAATAAAAACTCAATAGCAGTATGTCTCTCCAAAAATCATCAAAAGAGTGGATGAGCTCCTGAAGGAGGTGCAGGTATTGAAAGCAAATATTCACTTCACTCAGAATTAGTTGGATGAATTGAAAAGTAACTGCAGCAAAATATCCAATGAATGTGATTGAAATACATAATCAAGCGATAATGACACTTTGGAGAAAAACCATCAGTGTCAGATGGCAGGACAGGACAAGTTGGCAGTGTTGGAAATTAAAAAGTAGCTCAAAGGCACAAGCATATATCTAAATGAGGACCTTCCAGATGTTCCAATACGTCAATATTGAATTGAAGAAACGACGATTTTTATTTAAATCTTTTGATAAGCAGATACACTGGAAGTGAAACTTGGCTCTTAATCCAGGCGGTATAAATTTACAGTCCTTAATTGATGATCTATTGCGTGTGAACTAATCATAGAAAGTCACAGTGGCTAAATGATTAGTTAACAATGAGCGAACAGGAATCAACAGTACACCCTGCATTCATTCACACATGGAATCATCACATGTCATGCACTGGTTAAACGTGCATGCACTGGATTTATATCCTTATAATAACGTGTTTATATATAATTCGATGCTCCTGTGTAGAATCGGTGCGGATGAGCTTGATGCAGCGGAGGGGAGTGTGAGAACCACAGTCACTGTGTAAATCGTGTCTCTTTAACTGAGGTATTCTCAGGACGGGGAGGGGGGGTGGATGGGTTCATCGGGTTCATGTAGTATTGGACGCCTTCTCCCATTTCAGGTTGGCTGCTTCCCTGGCTCCCTCGGTAAAAGGGGTAGCAGTAAGGTAGTGGGTGATGGAAAATGGCATGGAAGTTTGCAGTGGAAACGGCTTAATAGTCGAGCTTGACCTTTATTCGGGACACAGAAACTCAATCAGCTGGTGACTCCAAACTAGCTGCCATTTTTAGGTCATTCGAGGCATCTCGCTAACTTGTGTGTAGCTCCAGCCAGCTGTATGAATAAGCCTGCTTTATTCGTTTATTAGTCGCCCACTGGGATGGGGGGATCGCTTTGTCCTGTGCTGTCTAGTAGTGGAATATAAATCATGATGGCTGATGGATGTTGCAGAGGGATGGAAAGAGGCAGGGGTAAGATTGCATCAGATTCTTTACCGAGACCCACATATCCTCAGCAATATGTCCAGACCGGATCACAGCAGCAGGGCAATGACATCCAGGAGTTAGCCTCAAAACGCGTCGACATCCAGAAGAAACGCTTCTATCTGGATGTGAAGCAGAGTGTGCGCGGACGCTTCCTCAAAATAGCCGAGGTGTGGATCGGAAGAGGCCGGCATGATAACATCAGGAAGAGCAAGCTGACGCTGTCGATGTCGATGGCTCCCGCTCTACGCTACTGCCTGGGAGACTTCATAGATTATTATGCCCGGATCGGACTGCGGGGGGGCCTCGCGCCTCCGCAGCTCGAGGAGCACAGCAACAACGGCCAGGGCCGCGCGCACGACTCCCGCAGAAGAGCGCAGGAGCAGCACGCGGCGCTGTCTCCCACCGGCTCTGCGGTGTCTGACGACCATGCCCACCGCGTCCTCAAGAGCGAATTTATCGAGAGAGACAACAGAAAGTACTTCCTGGACCTAAAGGAGAACCAGAGAGGTCGGTTCCTCCGCATACGGCAGACTGTCAGCAAAGGACACGGCACAATGGGCTACTACGGCCAGGGCATCGAGCAGACCATAGTGCTGCCCGCACAGGGGCTCATCGAGTTCAGAGATGCTCTGTCACAGCTGATCGAAGACTACGGCGACGAAGAGAGCGACGACCGCGGCCGAACCGGATCTAGGAACCACGACGACAACCCCGAGCTGCCCGAGGCTGCGTCTTTTCGGGTGGACAACAAGAGGTTTTACTTTGACGTCGGTTCTAACCGGTATGGCATCTTTTTAAAAATTAGCGAGGTACGGCAGCCGTATAGAAACACCATCACAGTGCCCCTAAAAGCCTGGGCGAGATTCGGAGAAAATTTCATCAGGTACGAGGAGGAGATGCGGCGGATTTTCTCCTGTCACAAAGAGAAGAGGATAGACGCACGGCAGGACAGTGAGGAGCAGGAGGACTGACCTTGGCAGTAGGCTGTGTCTCTGCTTTTGCATGTATTCTAGGGAATCTGTTAATGAAATATCCAGACGTGACAGTAAGCCCCCCCAATACTCTCCATGATACTGTATGTGTCCCTATAGCCTACTACACTAGATGCAGTGTCCCCACGTTCACTTTTTGGCTCATCTACCAAGGGCTGGTAAACTATAAATTGTAACCTGCCAAGAAGTCATTCATTCATACATTCATTCATTCATTCCATAACCCAATGGCTCCTTCTGTTTCCCTAAAAAAATGTATAATTTTCATTTTCTGATCGTTTCATTCCTCAGTGCTATTTAATGCCCTTTAAACACTTAGAGAGAGCCAGCGCAGGGTTATGTGGGACCCTGTGCAGAATTTGACCCCCCCGAAACTTAAAGAGTTTGCTGTAAAATACGGCATTGTTTAGTTAAATGTGACACTGAAAGGTCAAACTGGTGTTATTGGGAATGTGATGCCTGCTGAACAACATTTTTTTTTTACCCCTGTTCCCTTCAACTCTCAACCCCCAAGCATTTACTCATTAATCAGTTTTATGATGTGCTGAAAAACTGTCCACCACAACTGATAATTCTTAGTATAAAACAACAACTTTGAATTAACCATGTGTTCAGTATGCACATTTAGAAAGTAATTTAGTAATTACGTTTAAATTACTCCAGAAGGCCTCACATGTGAAATGTGCTTGTTTAGGGCGCCCCCTGCTGGCAATTGAGCACCAAGCAGGATATTGGAAGTGCAACACACACTGGCTGCATGCCTAAAAGTAGGGGCTAACTAATAGATATGGGTGTTTTTGCATGCATTATATTGTTGGTGTGTGTTGCCCTTCACACAGTCAGTGTTGCCATGTAGAGGTTAGGCTTTAACATTGACAATAACTGTGGCAAAAGACAATGTAGGCTTTGACATTCATTTCAATGACAACTTTTCCTGCAGTGCAGTGCATTCGGCAAATTATGTATGTTCAAATGACCACATCAGGCACATCAGCTGCAGTGTGTAAGATGACGGCAGCATGGAGGCGAGGGGAGAAACGGTAGAGCTGCAGAGTTCAGCATCACAGCTGAACTGGGACAGAAGGGCTATGTAGTGGGTTGGTTTTTGATCAGTGTCCAGACTGGACATGCTGTGTGTGTTTTATCTTTTATAATTGGTGATAATACACCAACACAGCCCTTGCTGTGCTGCCATAGTGCAGTTGTCAGTGAGAAAGCTCCAAATAGTTTACAAAGTTTGCACAAGGAGACAAAAACGAATCAAAAAACATTTAGTGCAATACATCTCCTTCATAAATCTCTATCTAAACACAAGCACTTATTCCACAAACATAGGACCACGTCTGTCAGTTTTGTGTTTTTATTGAGCTGATTTACATTTCAATACTAATATATGATTTATTATTTGCTTTGTACCTCAAACACTTGAAAAATGATTGACTTGTGGCATTGATAGACCATTTTATGAATATATAATTGAAAACATGTCTCTTCTCACAATCAAAAAACTCATTTGAGGCAGAGAAGAGCAAACAGACGGTGACTGCTGTCTAAAAAGACGTACGTGGATTTGTTATTCTTAAGGAAAGGTGTGTTTCTGTCTATTTACATTATTTATACTACAGTATTAACAACTATAGCCTAACAGCTCAGATTGACAGTCTGTTTGCTGGAGGAAAGGTATTTTACATGTGTTCTGCTGCAGCTCCTCTCCAGTGTTGGGCAGAGCTCAGAGCTTCACACATCATGAAAGAAGGCAGACCTGGAGCTTGAAAAGGTGCCCCACGTATAGACACACACTGTTCAATGCAAGTGTGTCTGTTCTCTGTGCATTTTACACAAACACATGCAGCTGCAGCACATCCAGCACAGACCCGTATTAGGGTAGAAGCAGACCTAAAATGGCTCTGCAGTGAAACTTGGAGAAACACGCTTCTGTTTTTTTTTTGTTTTTTTCTATCTGTGCACCGTTCAAAGCCACGACAATGACCACGATCATCTCTTCCTCCTACACAAATTGTGAGCAATTCACCAAAGAGGAATTTCCTTGTCAGATTAATTATTTTATTTGATTTTTTTTTGTGGCATGATAAGGTCAAAATTAGTCTTTAAAATATATATTACAGAAATATATATTTTTGTTAATAGAATTTTCTGTTAATCATCTTATGACTTTCCCAGTGTCCGTTATATAGTGATGCCTTTAAAACTCTTGTGGATACTTGAAATTTTAACAATTTTATTACATATGACTTTACCACATGGCCCTGAGACCATTATCACCAATAATATTTGTAAAAGATAGCAATCAAAATGAGTTTTTCCTCATGTTCCTCATTAGATGAGTAGCTCCAGACTCGACTGCTTAATGCACAGAAATGTGGAATTAGAATATGTGGTGCTGTTTGTCATATCAACTATGTAGGACAGCTCCTGTGTTTTCACCATGACGGAAACAGACAGCTGAATTAGAAACCAGACTTGTGTTGAAGTTGGTGGACGCCTCCGTTGGTACACCGGGTAGAGAAATAAGCTGCAGCTTAAACAGGCCCTTTAGATGAACAAAGGTGCTTGTTTCTGCAGAACGGTGTATTTTACCTTTCCCTACTATCTACTGATAAGGAAGTGATGAAGTTGTCTTAAAGTGTCCATGTCTTAATTGTGTGTTCCTTTTGGCTGTGAGTCCCTAAAAATCCATGAAGTGCTGCTTCTCCATTAGAGCTTGAATGACAGTTTGCTGTACATTGAGCTCTGTGTTTACTGTATGTGAGCTGCATGAAAGACGAGCTGCTGACTGATGACAAAGAGCCTGATTCAGACTTTACTCAAGCGCCGTGCAACTACAGTTCTCCTGATCGGCTGATGTCGGACTCAGTACAAGGTGAATAAAGGCCTACTGTAAGATCTGACACTGCGGTAACACAAACCAAGGGCAAAGAGCCTTTTTTTCTGATGAAAAAGAAAGAAGTGTTCTTCAAAAATTATAGGAAGAAGTCCCAAACTCTGGCAGGGGCGAGAAGCACTGAGAATTATATTAGCTGAACTACAATGACTCACATTGTTTAATCATTATACTGTTTACCAAGAATTAACTCCATCAGTACAATAGTCACGCCAAACCTTCCGGTTCAACTTAAAAGAGCAGTGTGTAGAATTTAAGATGAGTATATAACTAATCACAACCTGTTTTCATTAGCTAAGAATGAGCACTTTCTTTCAACAGTAGCCCTGAAG
>JAOWBC010000711.1:130797-141606 GCA_028566105.1 Hypoplectrus providencianus
GTGTGGATGTGTGCGTGAGTGTGTTTGTCTGTTTGTCTGCCCTGCGATAGGCTGGCCACCTGTCCTGGGTGTACCCCTAGCCTCCGCGTGACCCGGGATTACCTGGATGAAGCGGTTCGGAAAATGAATGAATGAATGAATGAATGAATGAATGAATCTGTCCAATTTTGATTGGATTCAAGATCTGTTCCTGGTAGCTCGTTCTTCCCTATTTTTCCCTGCTGTTGTTTTTCCCTGTTTGTCTGATCCTCTTGTGTCATATCCAGTAATTAACCCTCACAGTATAACACCCTCTTCACTGATTGCCAGATTGTGACATCATCCAGCATGGCAGTTCTTATACCCTTAGCTCGTCTAGTGTTCTGTTGCTACTGGTGCTAGTTAGCTTGTATTGCTAGTGCTCTGCTGTTATATTGCTTAAGATCCTCATGCCTCATACTCCTTGGCCTGCCTGTCTATGCTGTGAGTCAGTGTTCCTGACTACCTGTTGCTTACATTCCTGTGATTCTCCCGTCATGTGAGTGAACCTGCTAGATATAATCTCTCCACATGCTAACACGGCATCGCCAAGCCAAACAGAAGACTTTGTTCCCTGTTCCCTAACCTGTCATGGTTTGATTGTGAGGCCCCACCCCTCCCTCTGCTCATCAAATCAATCAAAAATACTTTATTAATCCCCAAGGGGAAATTCATTTAGTCTAGTAGCTTGATTGTTGTGCAGTCTGATGGCCGTAGGAACAAAGGATTTGTAAAATCTCTCTGGAGCCTTCCACTGCTGCTCCTCTGGTGAACAAAAGTGCCATGTAGTGATGGTCTAAGCACCTCACCATAGTCTCCAACATCCTGAGTGTGCACCTCTCCACCACCTCCTCCAATGACACAAACTGGAATTCCATCCAAGATTAGCTCCAGTCACAGAGGCAGCCCTTTGGCCAGTCTGTCCAACCGCCCTGCATCTCTGTATCTGATGCTGCCTCCCCAACAGACTGCAGCATAAAACAACCCGCTGTCCACCACAGACTGATAAAACATCTGCAGCATCTTACTACAGATGTCCAAAGATCTGAGCTTCCTCTAGAAAAAGAGGCGCTATGCCCCTTTTTGTAGATGGTGTCTGTGTTTAGGACCAGTCCATCTTATTATCCAGGTATACACCTAGATACTTATAACTGGGCACCACCTCCATGTCCACCCCACCAGTATTCACTGGATGAAGAAGGGGCTTGAACCTGCGGAAATCTATGATCATTTCCTTAGTCTTTGAGTTGTTCCCTCAGGAGATAGTTCTTATGACTCCAGTCATTGAAGGCTTTTATCAGATCCCCATATTCAGATTCCTGTCCATTCCTGATATACACCACAATAGCAGTGTCGTCTGAGTATTTCTGGATGAGGCAGGCCTCAGAGTTGTATCTGAAGTCCGCTGTGAACAGTGTGAACAGGAATGGAGCCAGAACAGTCCCTTGTGGAGCTCCTGTGCTGCTCATTAATGTCCCAGAAACACAGTTCCCCAGCCTGATATATTGGGGCCTTGTTTTTGAGTATGTGTGTTTGGATGGTGTGAATGCGCGTGAGAAATCTAAGAATATTATTCTCACATAAGCGCTAGTTTCCTCCAGATGATCAAGGACAAGGTGAAGCATGCAGAGGACTGTATCGTGTTGTTGCAAATTCAGTTAGCGTAGAATCAGACACTCCAAGGACTTCATGATGTGAGAAGTGAGTGCTACCAGTCTGTTTTCATCAGCTGGACATTTGATTTTTGGTACCAGCACAACACAGGAAACTTTCTACAGACTCAGGTTGAATATCTTTTGGAGAGGTTATTATTTTATGTGGTTGATATTATTATACATTATGCTACCTGTAATTAACAAAGGGTTTGCGTTTGCACTACACCTGTCTTTTGAGTCTAGCATTTGGGTCCAGGCCTCTTATAGTTATTATCATTGATTTTCAAGTTTACTTATCAAACAAACAAAAATATTGCTGATTGAAAGGTGTATCAAGCAATCCTTATCACAGGCAGAGAAACCTAACATCAAATCTGAAATCTAATAGATAAATCCACTACATGGTCAAGACCTCTGATGGACTGTTTAACACATTTGGGTCTTCCTACCCACAAACTGGCAACTAGATGTTCATCAGTGTTGTGCCATAGGATAATCTTGATTTTTGGTAACCTAATCAACTGATTACAGGATACAAGTCAACAACTGTGAAACCTGTTAATTTTGGTACATGCAGTTATTTTCATGATATAAGCTAAACCTTAAAATCCTTCACCATTGTATCTTTTCATGAACGCAAATAAATTAATAAATAATCAAATAAATAAATAAATAAATAAAACATTTCAAAATAAATAAAAATCACCAAGCTTGAGCCCTTCCATTGTTTCACTCAATATGACAATATTTTCTGTAAACATCAATTTATGTCTGTTTGTTTTCATAATGTCTCTTCAATATCCCTGTGTGTGATCATGCATTAAATACCTGTGTGGTAATGTAGCACACACACACACACACACACACACACACACACACACATACATACATACATACATACATACATACATAACAGTTTAATACTTCAACTGTTTACACCTACTAATAATACTAATAAAACCTACTACTACTAATGACAACTCTTTTCTCATTCTCTTTTCATTGTTAATTTGCCTGAATATCGGCCATCCCCTCTTTTTATCAAGTCCAGTGAGCTCTCTCTCTGTTAATAGTGATTTTTGTAACAAGGTCAGTCTAAACACCTCCTGTAAGATAATCATAATCACTAGTTTTTACAGCAACAATGTTTACATAACAGCAGATTCTTGATTTGCATTGTTGAAGAGGAATACTCATCCTCCTCTGGAAATTAACTTTTTTCCTATGAGCCTATGAGAGACAATAAATAAAAAAACTCATTAAACTCATTAATATTCTATCTTTTTAAATATTTATTATAAGTGGATCTATATTTTTATTTTTAAGCACATTTCTTTTTTCTTAAATGTTTTAATATATCATAATGTATTCTTTATTGTGCTGGCTTTTGTTGCCTTTTTGTGCTCCCCATACATAGCTAAAAGGCTGAGAGGTTGATCAATATACCGGTCTCTAATTCAAGGGTCTGACAGGAAGTCCTCTCCCACAGATACCATTACTGGTATTAATTCTGTCCAAGGATTGGAAAGGGTCACAGCAGTGTCAATGTTCAGTGTGGCTGTGACCTGACCTTTGTGTCTGTCTTCATCTTGTTTAAGCCCCGACTCCTCAAGAAGACTTTGGATTGTCTGCTCGCCTATTAGCTTACAGGGTGGGGGTTGGGGAGTTAATAGTTTTAAGGGTGGTCCTGGGGGTTTTCTGTCACACTTGCAAGCTATTGTGTTTGATTTATGATCAATATCCCCAGTTTACTATGTATTACATAGAAAAGAAGAAAAAAAAAAGGCTACCAAAATAGGGAGATCTTCTTGCATACACACACACACAAACACATACATGCATTTAAGTTATTACACTAATGAATGCAGATACTTGAGAAATATAGAATGGCTGCATCCTCTTGGGGTGGATCATATGTCTGCTTCCTCTTCCTTCCCCTTGACAAAAAACACACCCTTTAGTATCAGCATAATCAATGGGGAGTGGTGCAGGAGGAGGTGGCTACAACAGTTTGCCTGCTTGTGATTCGCTGACATGCGCTCTAATTGGATCAAGTAGGAACTTGCTTAGCTGTATGCTTTGTGCTGGGATTGGGAGCAGCCTGCAGCGAGAGCACGGGCACCACCAGACAGGAAGAGAGGCAGAGAGGGAGGAGGCCAGCGGCTGCCCTGCTCACCACTTAGAAAGGAGAGACTGAGAGGAGAGGAGGGGTGAGAGGAGGAAAAAGGGGAGTATCCCGTCTTCTCTGCCCTTCTGTGCTACTGCAGCCCTCCCTTCCCCTCCCTCTCTCTGTGATTCTCTTTCTCTCTCTTTTCCCTTACTCATCTGTTTCTGTGGTTGTGCTGAGAGGAAGGGCACCTGCCGCTCCCTGATGATTCAGCCTTTCAGCTACTTGGAGCTCCACAGACAAGACAGCATGTCCCTCCTGCCACTGCAGTGCCTGGCCGTCCTGTCCTCTGCACTACAGCTAAAGCAGCTGGCGCATCACATCGACACCGCCTCTTCTGCAAAAGTGCTCAGGTGAGTGAGCGCTGCTGTTCCACCGCTGCCTTCGGGGAGCCCGTGCAGAACATTTAAGGAAGCCGAATCTTTTGCAATCCTTTTTTTGTTTTTCCCTGCTGCTAGTTTGATGAGACTATTTATAGACTGACTGCGTTTCCTGAGGAAAATCATGAGTGAAGAACTCCTTTCCCCCGTGTGCAGAAGGCAGTCTGCATACCTCCCGGGCTGCTAACAAGGTTAGACCCACTCTGAAGACCTTCCTCTGAAATCCAGCCCTGACTCTGCAGCCTCATGATGGAAAAGATACTCAAGGAGACTGGTGGCAGACAGCCACTGTGTGATGCTCTGAGTTAATAGTTGAGGTGCTCAGAGACCCCTCATCCAGCAGTTGGAAATCATGACTGAGGGAATGGAGGACATCTCTGCAGGGCCAACTCCCCCTCCTGGATCGGCCTCCCCCACCAGCTCTACTGTTGATACTGGACAAGTCCCTGAGGAGAAACCAGAGGAGACAGAGGCAGCTGGTGAGAGTGGGGAGAACTGTGCAGAGGGAGGTGGAGGTGGTGATGGGGAGCATTTGGGGGCTTTGGGAATTGTGGCCTTGCCAGGAACCTGCTGTGTGTGCATAGAGATGGAACAGATTAACAATTGCCTGCACTCTGAGAAAATCTGCATCCTGCCCATCCTGGCCTGTCTGCTCAGCTTAGCCCTCTGCACTGCTGGCCTTAAATGGGTCTTTGTGGATAAGATATTTGAGTACGAACCACCCACACACTTAGATCCTAAACCCATTGGACAAGACCCGATTGTCATATCAGTCAGCCCCACGTTGGGACTAACTGTGACGATTCCTCATTCATCTACATCTTTTGTGTCCTTGACCACCGCCATTACCCCGGGACACCCTGATGTTTTAATGGAAGATAAATCTACACGAGGGCCGTACGTGCCTCAGCCTCCACGAGTGACTCAGTCTGATCCCTCTGTTACACTGAAATACAACGCTGAACGTCCCACCATCCCAAAGCAGACTCCCCATCCTGAAACAACACAGGAATTAAACGACATCATCATCCCAACAATATGTAAGTATCACACAGTAAGTTCAGTGAAAGATATGAGATTGTGTATCTATTGAAAAAGGATGTTCCTTTGTTTCAAAACTGCTTTCCAATATCATGATTTCAGCTGTCACCATGAGCAGTGGATACAAGCCAGAGTCCTGTATAACCTTGGACTGTAATATTCACAATATTGACATTAAAGCCCAGTATTTTATAAGAGGGATCTATTACTGTTTCTTTAATAAACCTTTTTCTGTCTTATTGTTGAGTTTGTAAATGGTGCACTCTCTCAGCTGTGCCAGGAAGTGTTACATCTTCGTCTGAAAGCAGACACGTTGTGACTTGCAGAGTGTAGCATAGAGGCCCATGACTAAGCCTCTGAAATGTTGCAACTCAGATAAGCATGCAGGAAACAACATTACTATTCAAGCCCCTACAGTGAGCAAATGCATCATTTCTAATACTCACTAATTCCTTTTTAAGTATTAATGACTTCTTTGATTAAATCACAATCATGTAGGAACACTTCACTTAAAGGATGTTGTTTTTGGTCGTTATTTGGAATGTTTAAGCTGGCAGGTACAATACAGCATGGAAGATTCTGCAATCGTGTAGAAGCACATTTTCAGTTATATGAAAGAGTGAAAATCAATAAATGATGTGAGACACAAACTGGAACTCCAGCCTGTGATACAGGGAGACTTCCTGTTTTCTGCCTGTGCTCCATTTCAAGGTCAGAGACTGCTGGAGGCTAATTGATGCCCCCATCTATCCCTCCACCGCAGGGAAAAACAACCCACTAATATTGTCTGTCTGCCAGCGGCTCGCCACGATGACGTGTCTGATGTAGTCACATCACTGCGTGCTTTATAGCGCTGTGTCTGGGTTAGCTAATCTGAGCTAATGATGGAGGACAGGGGGTCAGTTTCCAACCAATGATTTAGTGAAAGTACATGCTGCTTTCTTAATCAGCGGCACATCTAGATGATGCTTCATCAAACAGCTAGGACTGTACATGATTGAAATGCTTGATATCCACTTACTACAAACAACAAACAAGTTTTATATATATATATATATATATCTGCAGACAATAGGCATGAAATTCCTTGTAGCAGGACCTGCTCCTGTGTTTCAACAAATAACTGATGCTGGTGAGAAGTAAGGAGTCAATTGGCCAAGACCATCTTCATATTCTTTTCTTAAACTTCTAGTACTTTTTTCTATGAGGTTTGTTCATAGTCATGTTCCAAGTCAATTGGCATGAATTCTCTTAAATGGGAAAACTTCATTCTTAATTATTATGAAAATAATCTGCTCCATTCAGTTTGATGCCACCTGGTAATGAGAAAGTGGCTTCATGAGATTCAGTGATGTTGCAATAATCACCTGGAACATTGCAACATAAGACCTGTTCTGCTCTGTGTGTGTGTGCAATATATGTAATATCTATAGGAGTATCTGAATAATGGGAGTTTCTGTGGTTAAAAAAAAACAAAAAACAGATGATAACATAATTTAATACAAACGATCTGGTAAAGAGACTATCAAGTTTTCTCCTCTGTGAATGACATACATGAGAAATCTGTCTCAAACCAAAGCAGAAACCCAAAATACCAGAAAATTCCCTTGAACTTACAACTTGGGAACAAGCTGAATGAGGGTTTCTTGCATGACTGTCTTGTTGCTGCATTAGTGATTAGTTTGTCCATGTACTTGAGGAGATAGTGTAAAGATCATAGTATGCTTTAAGTACACTCGCATGTACAAAGTACCTCCCTAATAGCTCTCTGAGGACTACTTTTCATGTGCTTGGAATCTCAATGAATCGAAGGTGTAATGTCACACAAGTTTAGAAATTTTCTCCTCTAAGGCAAGTACTTCTGTGAAGTTTTAAAAAAAGAGCTTGAGGTATTTCTGTTGGATTCAGAAAGCTACAGTCCTGCTGTTGGAGCAGGGCTCTCAGACGGACGGTGTAAAGGAGTTACACCAGTACTACCATTCTGTTTATTATGCCAGAAAAATATTTAGTGTGTCTCAATTAATAGCTAGCAGGCTCAAATGTTTTTCCAGAGTGAATATACTGACATTTGGAAATGACAAAAGGAAATTTTGGCGAGCGGTATACCTCTTAGCTGCCGATATCTTAATGAATTGGATTCTATGGGTACATATGAGTCGCCACACCACAAATGTATGTTATTTTTTACAGTTTTATTTGAATATTTTTCTTCATATTGGGGTCCCTTAACAGTTGTGAAAATGGATATGTTGCATACTGGACAGCTAATTCAATGAGCCCTTGACATTGGGCTGACTGAATCACTGTTTTTAGAGTGTTTAGAAATTGTTAAACACGTAACATACCACAAATAAAACAGACCCTAAAATTGTCTTAATTCATACACTCATATCATAATGCTAAAAGCAGTACACTCCCACACTTTTACTGAATAAATGAATTGATTGATTAATAAATGCAATTTTAATAGATTTAAGACTAGAACAACCCAACCCATGGAGCTGAGCTGCATCCAAAAAGAATCCTCATATTCCAGATTCAGATGGATACCACTTCTACTTGACATGCTGTTGAGCTGCTATCTCCCCTAAAAGATTCCCTTCACCCAACCAAAACATAGTGGCGGAGTGGAAGAAGTTCATGACTTCTTCCTATATAATCTGTGTATGACCCAAGTATGCCAGATTTGTTAGACTTTGACTCCCTACATGAAGGTGAGAAACAGTCACCAGGAATACAACAGGGAGCACCTTTAAAGGTTAGAGACAATGTGTGGGATGTGAATGCCTTTTTTTCTGCATAGCTGGATGTACAATATTCCCTTTCACAAAAGGGCACGCTCTTCCCGCATTGGCATCAAATTTTGGTGGCTGATGTATATTGTGTGCTGCTGAATCACCCAATTCAAATGTAATTCCTATGAATACTGGCCAGGCCAACAGATCAGTTGACAGAAAGGACTGCAATGCAGGGGAGTGGACTTCATTCCAAATGAGGTAGTTAGCGGTAAAATCCTTTTGCTCATTTATCAATGCCATTCTCCGGATTATCCCCGTTTGTATTCCCTACGGTAAAGCCTTGCTCGGCTGTTGGTGGGCCAGCCTCTGTGACTGTGGCTCTATGTTGTTTGTGGGGGCAGCAGACGGGTTTCGGCTGTGATGCTTGTTGACACAGTCAGGAAGTATTTCAAGGAGAAAAGGGAGAAGTTGTCCTACCCACCAAGGCATAGAAAAAAGGACTGTCCACTGTATCCTGAACTCTAACTAAATGTAGTAACTTTAGCAATGTGCTGACTAACTTTCCTCCTCCTTCCTTCCTATTGATGATCGTCATTTTTGACCAATATACTTTGACTTTGATAGAGAACCACCCTGCTACTCATCTCATTAGAGCAACCTCATAAAGGTCACCAAGCTGCTGTGACCCTGATAAAGACTTTATACACATATGTCTTGCCATGTAAAAAAAATGGTGCACAAGGCCATTGAGAGAGGTATTTTGTATTTTTTGAAACCATATTTCGCCCATAAAATAATCAATTGTTCTGGTAGGTAGATATGATATTTAAGAAAGGTTTTTCTTGGGAAAAAAGCAGCAGTCCTTTATCATGTCATTTCTTGATGTTCTGCCCCATCTCATGCATTGGCTTGTTAGGGATGAAACCTCTATCTAATCAAAATGTGAATGTATGAGGGATACAAATGATACAATTATTATTTTTCTTTTATGTTGGAAGAGAAGGAAGACAGCTGTCCACTGTCCTTATATTTATTTCCAATTTGCTTTGTCATCTGGGTCCATATTTTTTGACAATATGATTTAGGCTAGTTGAATGTTAACCTTTATATCTGTAACTTAATCATCTGTGGGAATGACCTTTAACATTTATGTTATCTTGCAGTTGCTGAATGAATAAGGTCCTTTATATTTTACCTGTAGTAATGCACTGATATATGACAGAGAAAACACAATGATATTTGTATTTGTTAATGCAAAAGCTCAGTAAAAACAATGCAACTGCAATCATTTATAAAACAAAGTATATTTTTAAATGTCATGGTCTGATGTTTCAATATTAGCTTTCCCTGTCCATGTCAAAGTATTCTTCAGTAAGAAACTGAACCCCAGTTGGTCCCCATGTTCATGTCAGTATGACTTTGAGTATCGCACCACAATGTAATCTATGTGTTGGACAATGAGTATGAAAAGTTATATTAATAATTATAATTCATATATTCAATTATCTGACACAAGGCTATACAAGGAGGTTGCACTTATATCCTTACTTTGTAAAGTCACTGTTCTGAGTAAGGATCCTGGATTTTCATACTTGTGTTCTACAGCACTTCAGTCTGGCTGCAGCCTATAAACACAAAGGAGCCTACAGAGCTATCATTATGATTTAATATGAAATGCAGTAAAGATAAGAAGGTTTTGCTGAAAACATTTGTGGTCCAAAGAGCCCACACCTGGTGCTGCACTGTACTATAAACTATTGTATGCACTTCAATAGTAATTACAGTGTGCAATGAATAGTAAATGAGTAAGTGAAGCTACTACTAATTGATAAGCATGTAAGTAACTTTAAATGTGTCATTTAAAGCGATACTATTTTATAATTACACTGGATCAATAGACAATGTCTAGTGTAAAATGGGAATGACCAACTTCATACTTTCCATTTTCTCTATTTGGCTTTTTCAGCTTTTGACTCTGTTCCATTCAGCGGCAAAAAATACAAGCAACTACACTGAAATGTATCTTTGTCAAATCCATTATTTTCTTATCTTCTAATTAAATCTTAAAACTATTACATGTGTTAAAAAATGCTTTATTTTTGGTATAGGTATGCAGGTTATTTTTGAACAACTACATGAATGACAATATTATAATTATTCCTGGCATAATGAGGAGCATTAATGTGGGTGGTTATATTCCATGAAGCAGCAGCTTGTGTCAGCTATTAAGCTGAAATAATACATATTGTTTCCTGGGTATTGGCTGTATATACCAATAAGCCAATATGTGAGAAATGCCTTTTTCGTCTTTATCTATTATGATTATCTGCCCATTTTTTGAAGCTAGTTTATCACAACCAAAAGTGGAAAACATGATCCTTTTCACACAAACCACATTTATGAATGAACTTTGCATGAGGATATTTTCCAAGGCAATATGCTTTGTAGTCCTGTGTTTGAGAGTGTGTATGTGTGGACAGGATCAGCTGGATTGCAGAAATTGTTGGGGTTTTTTTATTTTTTTTTTATAACATTTGCAATCTGGACATGTAGTAGTATATCCGGTTTATAAATGATCAACACAGTACAGTACTTCAAGGCATTCTAATGTACCGTATTTTCCGGACTATAAGGCGCACTTAAAAGCCTTAAATTTTCTCAAAAAAGAAAGGTGCGCCTTATAATCCGGAGCGCCTTATATATGGAGTGAAACTGTTAGGGCCAACTCGGGTCGCTGGCTTGGAAGGCTGGCGAGTAAACCACTGAGCTAAAGTTTAGTAAAACTGTTTCATTTTGCTTCATGCGCCTTA